>APFE030428760.1:1603-42955 GCA_000404065.3 Pinus taeda
ATGACATTTCAAGAATCTGCGCTGCAAAATCCCCAAATCCGCGATTTCGTAGCGCAAATAGTTATAAATTAGAAAAATGCGCTACGAAATGGCTGGTTACTGACACGCTGCGAAAAAGCTAAAACATCATTGTGCTGCAAAATCAGCCAATAAAACTGTGCTGCGGAAATGCGAAAAGGACCAGTGATGTAAACAAGATAAGACATGCCTTATACAATCATGATGGAGGATGACTAACGGTATTTGAAAATGATTCACATCAATATCTTTCTAAAACATGATCCCTAAGTAACAAACATAGGACAACAACCATTTGACACCCATTTTTGACAATGAAATTTTTTTGGACAACATTATGTACATGTGACTGCAGTTCTAGGTGATAACAGTGTCCAAAAAACATGTGTGAAAATCATGCACAAAACCATAGGTGGGTCCGCCCAACCTAACATAGGGTCCAAAACCAAAATTTTCCGGGGTGCTGCCTCGGACCCCATAAAGTGGGGTTACGGGTGCCCTTCAAACCCCTTGTTAACTATGTGGAAAGAATATAACACAACCCAACAAAGGAAACAACTGAAGTTACCAACAACTGAACATCCTCAAGTATAGGAAGTGAGACAGCTGGAGAAGGAAAAGGAAAATATGGTTCGTATGCTTGTGGAACAAAATGTGCAGATTCAGAAGATGGAGACAAAGATGGAGAAATTAATCAAAGAAAAAGAACTTCAAATAAGTACTGGAGTAGATTCATCTCCAACAACAATAATATCAACAACAGATACAAAGTCTACTAGTCAAAATCTAGGAGAACAACTGTTAAAAGCTATGGGAGACCTACCATTAAAGGATATGGAAACTGAAAAGCTAAGAGCTCAGTTGGAAAAGCCACCAAAATTATAAAATTCCTAAACTCCAAAACTAAAGAAGAGCTGGAAGACTTAGGGATTGAGGAAAAAACTAAAATAGTCCTTGCAGTCAAGAGAGTTCTGACAAAAATAAACATCATGTTACAGTTAGAGAACAAGTGCCATAGATAAATAAATTTCATAAAAAATTCTCTTTTTTGCTTAAGCATAGGTCTTCCTCCTTTGTTGGATGAGAATAGTCACCTCATTTAACAAGTAAGTTACCAAGAAAGATTGTACAAGATAACAAATGATAATTCTAAAATTTCTAAGGTAAAATGAATGATCACTAGTAAAGCTTTATTAGAAGGTTTGCAAGATGATTTATTTATTGAACATGAAATTCACCACCTCTTCTTAACTAAACCCACATTTGAGAAACATATTGAAGTGGATGAAACTTATAGAAAAATCATGAAGCTTTCATGCCCTAGTGAAGAGGAATGGGATACATTCATTGAGCTTATCAAATAGGAAAGATGAATTTATCAGAAGCAATTACAATGAAAAGGGAGCAAAATGCAGGATTTCAACAACTAGTTGCAGTGAAAGAAGTAACAAAAAGTAGGATAATTGGAGAATAAATCATGGAATCAATTTAAAGCACCAGTCATCAAACAATACCCTCGAATAGTGTGCATATTAGTCAAAATAAGTTCAGAAAATCTATTTTTGTGCTCTATTTGAGTAAAAAATCCAAATCAATTTTGGATAATATTGTATTTTGTAAAGAATTTAATTACATTTAGATATTTTTGAATTACACTCTATAAGTATTTTGTAATTCGAAGGAAGAAGGGTTGAACCCTTGTGATGATCCAGTGACACTATTGTACTACTCGAAATATTTCTGAAGATAATCAAAGGATTATGACTTCATTCTTAACAACTTCTATGTTCATGTGAGTTTTTTTGGTTTATCCATTTATATTTTTCATCATATATTAAAATTAACATAGGATTTAGGGTAAGGCTAACTTAAGTATTAAATTCCATGAAATCCCGTTGCAAAGTTATCATCTTTATGGATATTAACTAATTGAAGAGTTTGTTTAAATTAGTTCCTCTGCATCTTTAAATTGTTTCCTTCTGTCATCTCTTGAATATATTATGTTTGGTTGTAGAATTTTTATGCACACATCAACTGTATTTAATTAATTAAGTATTCACTATGAATATTTGATTATTAAATATCATCTCATTTTCAACTTTCAAATTCAATTAAAGTTTTATACTGTTATGATTGAAAATCATGCCCTTGAAACTTCTCAGAAATATTTGGATTTTACAAGTGTTAAAGTTTTAATGCATTGGTCATCCAACTCAATTAAAACCATTACTTAGATGCTTTGGCACAATTCCCCAGCCTAGAACTGTCTACAAAGATACAACAATGTTCATGATACATAGATTCCTGTGATGGTATGCTTAGTCAATTTATCTCCCGTGATAGTTTCCTTTATATGTGACATCATTTATATTCTATCTTATGATGTTTAAATGATATAATGTGACAAAATTAATTAGTTAACGCTCTCGTTCATATGGTTTAGGAAATTTCACTATTTCTCCTAAAACTTGCAGGATTTTTGTTTCATGCGCTGTTATAGTGGATTGTTTTCTCCTTCTACTAGCATTTAGATAATGTTTGATATGTCTACATTTTTCCATATACCCTACCTTGTCCCTCTTGATTCATATAGTCAAGGTATTGGTATCTATATCTAAAAATTTGATTTGTTGACCCCATTGCCCAATGGATTAATTGCTTCATCCCAACTAAAACTTATTTTCAACACAAGCCGACTAAAGATCTAGCTATTGTTTGAAGACACAACTAGTTTCTAAGCTTAGTGATTAGGTTGTCAGAGAGTGCGCTCTTTGGATTGAAGGGGCTAGCCTTCAATATGAAAGATTGGTTTGAAAGGGTTACCTTAGGAAGTTTCTTGTTACAACCAAGAAACTTTCTAAGTGCTAACATGCCACAAGGGCTCGACCCTTTTCATTGATATAGGTCGACTTAATATAGAGTGTAACCTTCATGGATTTTTGCCACAAAGGAGAGTATGATTGCAAAATTTTAGGTCTTAATTTATGGAGATACCATATTGAGCTAATTACAAGATTAACCTTTTTGTATTCAGAGATTTCAAAAAGATGTTGCTTCAAATTTCATTGTATTTTCTCCATCTATAAAGTTCATACCTTTTTAGTTTCATACCTTTACTTTTGATTAGCCTTCCAAATTTCCTTGAGCAAGTAGCCTCAGATGTGTGTATGTAGAAGAACTTCAATGTTGATGAGCTTCAATTATAATCTTCTCTCAAGCAAATAGATGTTTTTCTATATGGTTTAGGTCACATGTTTCATCACCATAGGTTCGGATATTTTGTGCCACAGGATAATTCACACCTTCAATTTCTTTCATGAGTATACTTCTTTGTATACATATATATCTCAGAGATACAAGTTTCAAAATTTTGCATGGAATAGACTTTCAGAGGTTTAACATCACCCATATTAGGATATCATTTTTTTTTCTTGGCATGTCCTCGTCTTGGTCTCAAAGTTTCACTTTAAAACTTGTTTATAGAGACATATTTCTCTTTCGATATTCATAACAATAGTCTCAAATTTCTCCTTTAGGTTTTGGCCTAGACTCCTATAGGACGCAGTCTAGTAATCACCTTCAAGTAGCATAGCAGATTTTGGATGGAAATAAATTCAGACTAGGGTACAGATCTCAGACCTCTTGAATTAGCCTTAAATTCAAACTTGGAGCACACTATTACAAACTTCTACTCAGATCACAAAACAATTTGGATCTACTAGCTCTGATACCATGTTGAGAAGTGTAGTGAGGTTAGACTTGATTTCTCTGTCTTGATAATTACTTGTGAATGTTTAATGTATTCTTATTACTTAAGTGTTCTTCATCAAGAAATTATACAAATGTTCAGTCTTTCAAGAAAATCGAAGAGACAAGAGGCAAAAATTAGGCTCCAAGGCAAGGGAAAACCCCACAAGGGGGAAAAGCCAACAATCCTTCTCTTATAGAATCAGATCAAAATGAGATATCCAAGACCAAGACCAAGACCAAGACCAAATTGCCACCAATTCACCAAGTCCAGCCCTCCTCCAAGTCACTTCCAAAATCAAGTTGCCCCAAATTGATAAAAAAATTTGAATTTTGGATCCGCAACCAAGGAGGCCGAAAATAACTCTAAGAATACCTCAGAAATGTCCACCTCCTTCATAGAAATTATTCTCCGCATGTGCGAGATTTTTCCTTATGTAGTCTTTCATTTAACTTGGAATATTTATCTCGTTCAATAGTTTATAAAGTGCTTGTTGTTGTGTACATGAATGATGCTCTAAATAGGTCGAACTGCCTTCTAAATATATTTTTCCAAGAGGTTGAATAGGTGGCTTTTGGAAGCCCAGGGCAACTTGTATTTTTGGTGGACTTCATAATAAAAAAAATAAAATTTACTTTTCTTGTAAATGTCCAAAAGGGACTTGAATCAAATAATTTTCTTTTGACTCTATAAGCATGAAGAACATGCTTTGACCAAAATAAAATATAATAATGAATATAGTAATTACATCAATAATAGTTTTGATTACATTATGAAGACTAGCACTAGTTACAACTTTAACATGATGGTGGAAGCACTAGACTTGAATGACCCTTGGAAACCCATGTATAATATGTAATAGCTAAGGTAACATGAAAATGAGAAGAATAAGATAAAAAAGTACAAGAATCAACCCTTTAAAATGTTGCATTTCTAGTTTTCTTGACATGGAGACTTTGTTTGTTGTAAGGTTGTTGTTGAAAATACAATATTCAAATAACTAGAAACATAAATTGAAACCCATCACAAAAAACCCATATTTTGAGCTACAACTTGTACAACAAATTGAGATTCAATCCAATACAAAAATAATAGATGGGAAAAATGATCATATTGTCTAATCATTAATATCCATAATTGTCAAAATTGAATATATATGCCTAGAATATTCATGAAATCTACCCAAAAATTGTTGAAATTTTCACAAAAGATCATTGTAATCTATTTGGAACATCTTGGGGATGAATGCAAGTGGTTGAGTCCTCAATGAAGTCGCCAATAGTTTGGAGACATTTCTTAAAGGTCCCCAAGTCCCCAATACACAATAATTCAGGGTAAATGCATTTTTTTGGGGGAACGAGTGCCCATAAACATAGGGAAAACATACACACTTTCCTTAGACTATGTTAGAATTATTACACTCAAAGAACATATAGTAGGAAAAAATTCTTAGAGCAGAGAAATTACACAATTGGAAAATTGTCATGGTGTTACAGAAAAAGAGAGGAGGAAACAAATATTATGCCATACTAATTAAAGAGAAAAACAATTCCAAATATTTTTGATGATGAAAGGGTACAATTTAACAATCAACTTGAGTATGAGACCTAAGGAGAAGGTTGAACCATGATTGAGGCTTTCATAAAACAAACAACTATTAGAAATACATAATATGACAAAGTAACCTTGGTTATATGACAATGTTCCTACCCTTTGGTTGATAGATTCTTTCTTGTTTTATTAATATAAGGTCGAATGTAGTTCTTGTCGCAAAATCTAGTAGGCCTTGTAGAGGGGTATCGTACAAGGTATATGCTAGACCAAGTGACAAAAATAAGGCAGTGGCACATTGTCACCACAACTACTACCCCCTTATCTTTATTGATTTTCACCAATGAGAGGAGTCCCGGTATATAGGTCACCTACAAGAGATATTCTAGGCTTAAAGGTATAAGGTGACACAATAATCTTCCAAGGGATGACACAAATTAAGCACATGGTCCAACTATGAGAAAAGGAAATTCAATTCCCTTAGAGAGGCCAAACTAGGGCATGTTTTACTTAGGAATTGATTAATAGCGTGTGAAATGGGGTGGGCTAAGGTCAAGGCACCAAGAAAAGGTTTCCAAGAATGTATTTCAACCAGACAATGGCACATGAAACCTTCAAGAAGCCCTCAAGTTGAAGCTTAGCCAAACTATGGTTTCTCCTAGGGTAAAATAGCTTGGGCAAGAGAAGTTATGGAGAAAAATGGAAAGATAAGCCACTAAGAGGAATCATTTTGAGGCAACCACCACTACCATTGATGTTGAATCCTGCCAATGCCAAAAATCTCTTGCAAGCAATTTCACACCAAGCCCTAAATAACGCTGCTTATCCTTGAGGGAGTTGAAATAAGAGATAGAAAATGTGCAGAATTCAAGTTGATGGTAAGATAAAGGTGTATCACCTTTTAGACAAGATGAATGCCTAGTCGTTGGTGCATGGAGTACACGGGATTGCTAAATCAACCAAAAATTGCAAACGAGTAAGGATATTTTAATGCCCTAACACCAAAACCCTAACTATTATATTTGTGAGAGATCAATATTCACTTGGGAGAGCTAATTCAAAGATTCACCAAGGGGATTACCATTCACATATTGTTCATGGGTAATGCATGCAGTAATGATATCTAGTTTCTATGAAACTAATTTTCAACAAATTAGGGCACAATATAAAAACCATAGATTTACACTATATTCCATACATTAGACATAAGAAACATAAATTCATCAACAACAAGGCTCACTTACAAGATAACATGCATGAATAATCCTTTCAATGATCCAAGATAAATTCTCCAAAGAAAATAATATTGAATAATCCTTTCTTTGATTCAATATAACTTCTCCAAAAAAAATAATATAGATCCAATAAACAAAATGATCACTAGATTGCCAATATATTCCATACATTAGACATAAAAAACATAAATTTGTCAATAACAAGGCTCACTTACAAGATAACATGCACGAAGAATCCTTTCAATGATCTAAGATAACTTCTTTAAAAAAAATAATATTGAATAATCCTTTCATTGATCCATGATAACTTCTCCAAAGAAAATAATATAGCTCCAATAAACAAAATGATCCTTATGTCACCTCTCCAAAGATACAATAAGGCCCAAATTCTCCAAGTGGGGCCAAATTAATCCCAGTTGATGACGATTGAAATGAAAATTCCCCTCTATTTATATGAGGAGGAAGAGTCATAACATTAGCCTAAAATCCCCCACTAACAATTTAAATCACAAGAAACCCTTGGGTTATAAGCTAACACACTAGATTTTGATCAAAAGTGCAAAATAAGTCCACATGTGTGAGACACTAGCCTTCTAGGTCTGATGTCATGCATGATTTATGCCTTAAATGCCATGCACTAGTGCTACAAGGTGCCGAGTGTGATGTAGTAGCATGTGAAAATCATCATTTGAGGGCTGACTCTCAAATCCACCTCAATTTCTCTCCGTGGTCCAAAATCCAGCTAATCAACCATAAGGTGGTCTCCATGGGTATCCAACTGCTCATAATGTCCATCTCTGCTCCAACGTTGAGGGATTTCCTAGTGCAACTAGCCCTCCCAAGTCTTAGAAGGTGAGAGCATCCTCATTTGGGCCCTAAATGAGTTGTAATCCTTCATATGGTGCTAAGGCCACCCCGGGGGCATGTTGCACTCAAGGGTGTCATCCTGAAGAATTATCAAATCCAATACAAAGTGGTTGTATGCCTTATCTGTAGGAGGTACCCAAGATCATGCATGATATGCTGATACTACTTAGAGGCCCAAGGTTCTCAATGCTTTACATGTTAGTGCCAATATATTTTCTAATGGCCTAAGTACCTATGGAAATGTGCCCTAGACATGGGATGCTGAACCACTTGATAATCACAATATAGATTCTAGTGAAAGCAACCAGTCATTAGGGACAAAAACCATTATTTCATCTAAGTGAACCAAGTTTGAATGTAATGGTCTATTTAATACTTCAAACATGTATTCCCTTCCAAAACCAGGGCCTTGAGCTCATAATGGTGTTTCCTCCTATTGATGGTGCTGGATATTCCACCAATAGTAGAGGGTCTCCACGGTGTGAAGTCCCAATTAGACCTCACATCATTTGTGATAGGATACCTATCTAGTTTGTGGGCCACCATGTGTGTATGTGTCCCTCATGGCTTTCAAATCCAGAAAAATAAATTGGAGACAAAGTGTAAAATGCCTAAAGAATGATGACGAAATTGACCCTCCATTGATAGGTTGCAGAACATAATACAAGAAAGTAGTAGCAAAATAATGAGGAAGAGTATGCCTTTAGAGAGAATCAAATAACTAAGACTAACTAAGACATATGTAAATAAGAAAGTGTTAGAAACCAATTGTAAATTAGGTCACAAATTAATTACTAGCATTGCATGGAATGAAAAGAAGAGATTCAAAGAAAACATACCAGCTGCATGCAACAAAATAGTTCATTAACATGTAACCAATATGTAAACACACATGCAAAGAAAACAAAATCATGCATAGCCATTACAAATTCCATTAACATGCATACAAATAAATGCAATAAGTAGAAAGCTTCTCATTAAACACTGATAAATCTAGGAACATGTACTGCAAGCCTCTCAAAACCTAATAGTGGGATGAGAGTAGTTCAAATCATTTTAAAAATACAAACCGTAGCCTCACAATCACTTTTCCTATCAATTACCAAGAGTAGATGCACTAAAAGCCTAGAATGCTACAACTATGCTACAACATTCAAGTGCTAAAATCTCTCATGTGTATGAGGCATGAAGGGTATTTATGCAAGTGGATATGTCACCTTTCACCTTTCCCGTGACCTTTCAAATGCCCTCATTTCCTATATGTTAAAATATGCAGCTGTGGTCAAATTCCACTTTGGACTACTCATTTGATGAATATGATGATGCCATTGAGCTCCTCTTTTTGAGAGGACCAAAATCGACCTAAAGATCACCTTTTTTAGACAAGAATAAGTTGGTTTTTGATTTTGTGCACCCACTCATGGATATTGGATCAGGTCGACTTCACTCTCATGCACACTTGGACATGCCAGCTTCAACATCAAATGGACATTGTTGGATACCGCTAGAAGCCTATACATACAAGTGACCTAGAAGCTCATTTGGACAATCACATCCAAGCATCTTCTTCTCTTCTATATGTTTTTGGTTTGACAAGATCGACGAAGGAAAGGCCGTTTAGGGGTAAGAAGTCATAGATTTGAAGTTTGTAAAAAATTAGGGTTTTTGTTTCGGATGCACGCACAACACAGGTAAATCTCATCCACATATGCACACATGCTAAGGCCAAGGGAGAGTCTGGGATCTACAAACGCTTGCACGCTAACCTGAAGGGAGCTTCCAGGGGTTTGACTACAATTGACCATCATACAGAGTTTTCTGAAGTTGTCTAAAGTCTAAATCAAGTTGTCTCTAATATATTCTTCCACTATAAACTAGTTTCTAAATTTGTTATGTTGTATTGCTGATCATATTATATTGGGATCATTGTAATATCTGCTGAAATTTTTATGGCAATCTAATAAAAGAAGAATTTCAAAGGGTTTTCCCCCTAGTGGGGTTTTCCCCTAGTATTTGACCAAATCTGGTGTCTCTTGTTGATGTGCTGATTGTCTTCTTTGTCATTTCATATATTGTTCTATCTTCAAATACTGTTGATGAATGTAAAGACTAATTGTAATTGGAAATATTGCTAATTGAATTTTGGAATTGGGCTAAAGTAATTGATAAAATGTAGAACAATCTAAAAATTAACATGGAATCAAAGCCATGTTAAGGACAAGCCCAAAAGGAGATAAACCTTGAAGCACTCATCTTTGGAAAGTTGAAAGAACCAATCTAGTCAAAGTCAAGATGACTTCCTACTTCAAGAGTGATGAGAAGCTGGGTGAGTCATCTAATTTTGTTGCATGGAAAGTTGGGTTGGAGATCATAGATGATAAAAATGATGCTTTTGACTACACTCAAGAAAAGGTACCCCAGCCTCTAGAGAATGAATCCGCTATTGCCAAGAACAAGCACAAGAAATGTGAGTTCAAAGCAAAAAAAATTATAGTTGATGGATTACAAGATAATCTACTTGCATATGTTGGAAACTTGAGAAGGTCTAAAGACATGTATGATAAGGTAGCTTGCATGTATGAGTGGTGAGCTCCAGTATTGCAGCAATGATGCTGCAACTCCTGGGACCCCCTACTTTACTTTTATCAACCCAATAGTTCGTAACAAACTTGGAAGCGATGGTGCTGTATGCACAAGTACTAGCTCTTACCGCAGGCTGTCACTTGATCAGCTGGCACAAGTTCGCTAGGAGCTCAAACAAACTTCTATGAGTTCTTAGAAGAATATTTTAATTGTGATGGAAGAAAGATAACTCAAAAGAGGCTATTCTACTTGTAGAAAGAGGATGAAAACTGAAAGGAAACGCAAACCCTAACAAACCCTAGTTTTACCCACTAACCCTACTTTTGCAAGAAAAATCGATGAAACTACTAAAATGGATGCCATGGACCACTGACAAGGTAAAATGCATGTATTCAAGCTACTTCTGAAGGAAAATGTGGAAGAATCATCTTTTTGTACTTTTGAGCAATTTTATGTAGAATTATTATGCTTGTGTTTTAACTATTTGTGACTGTGCAGAGTTTTAGTGGCGAAGGGAGATGGAATTGGCTTTTGCAGATGATGAGGAAGGTGTGGAGGGGTCCTAAGAAGTCCATACCTATCCTTCTAGAGATTTCTATTGCGATCATACTTTGAAAAATTGCTCACATGAACTCCTACATGAAGGCTGCAGGGGATCTACAGGAAGTTCTACAGGAAGAGGTCGAAAGTGATGTTTGAAGGTTTGGAGGTGGAAAAATGGTGGGAAAAAGGAAATGAAGGTTGGATGAGGGTGTTAGGGGGTCTAGGACTCTATCAATGAAGATCAAACATGAAGGATATGGTTGGATTGGTTCAAAGGATAAGAAAGCAATGTTGCACAAGAACGTAGAAATTAGGGCAGTTTGGGAAAGTATGGCGAATGAGTGGAGAAAACCTTGAGAGATGAACTGGAGCAGGTTGGGTGATGAAAGGATGATAAGCTGGAATGCTTTTCAAGTGAGATGCATACCTACTTCTGAAAATTGACCTAAGTAAGAACTAAAAAACAGATTTTTACCTATTTTAACCTAATTCTGACCTAAAAACCAGAAAAGTGCTAAACATAACTTTATGGACAGGCAGTTATGCAAGAAAGCTATGGAAACTGAATGAGGAAAAATATAAGCATGTAAATACAACTGATATCAACTTCTCCAACTCAAAATCACCCACTAACAATTGCATTGGAAAGCAAAAACAATGTTTTGGTGGCAGCAAGAGTGCCTTGGTCTCAATTCATGGTCCCAAGGAGGGAGAAAGGAGATCAAGGTCTGCTTGGTAGCCCTTTTTGTAAATCTTTTTCTATTATTGCAGTAAACTAACTAATCAACTTGAAGCAAGAACAACTATTCTAATCATAAAAAACAACTTAAGTAACAAAGCAAGATTTAACCTAAACAATAGAAATTATTTCATGAATGCAAGAAAAGAACATATAAATACACAAAGGAGGTGCTGGGAACTTGGGTTGGGCACAAACCCAAGAGCTACAACCCCCTAAGAAAGATCAGAGCTGGTTCAAGACTAGATTCATCTTCATTAATAAAAAAAAAATAATAATTACATCACAAGACTGTCTGCAAAAGGAGCTCGAAAATGAGCTAAATACCAGTGCTGCGCTAAAGTGCGAAAATAGTCTATCAAATGGCTAACCTATTGAGGCCTGAGGCCTTCTTATTTATACAAGTGAGGACTCCCGACTGTCCTCCTAAACTTTAGGAACTCGGCTGCCAAAACTGCAGATAACAACAACTTCACTAGACCTGCTCGGCTGCCCCTTGAAATCATCATTTTTCGCTGTTGTACTCCAAGCTGTTGATGCTGAACTCGAGGAAGGGGTTATTTAATGTAGGAGACACCCCTCCTATAATTCCTCAGCCCTATTTCTTCGAATTTGGCTGCCAATCTGCTCATAAATGCCCGGTCTTGGTCCAAAAATGTCCAAAAATCTACAATAAACACTCATTAGACTTTGTGGTAAAGTGATTATCCCCATTCACTCAATTGACATAAATATATTAAAAAACATGCACAAAACTATAGAGAATGCTGGATTAAATGGAAACAATAGGCAAAATGAGCCCATATAATTACCCATTTCTGGGGCTCATCAATGAGGTCAAAATTTTGAATGAAATGCTCACCTTGAAATATCAACTCAAAGACAACAAGATGAACAAAAGAGAGTCCATACAATCCTACATAATGAGGATATATCGTATTAGAGATCAATTTAAAAGAGTTGGAGAAGTTGTTCCTGACAAAGAACTGGTGGTCGTGACTCTAAGAGGTATCCCTCCTGTTTGGGAAACATTCATCACTACTATAAGAAACACAAATTTTCTCCCTTTATTTGATGAAATTGTTGGAAATCTCACTCAAGAAGAGTAAAGGATGATAGCAAGAGGAAGGATTCAAAAGGAACAACAAGGAGAGCCCGCTACATACATCAGTCATGAAAAGAAGAAGAAGAAAGGAAAAGGAGGTCCATCAAATTCAAGAAAGCCTCCTCCTCAAAATTATAGTGGAAGAAAGGAACATGTGAACATTGAATGCCTACAATTGTCATAAGAAAGGGCACTACGCAAGATATTTCCCTGAGAAGAACAGTGGACCATGTTATAATACTAGAAGCAAAAAAAACAGGTTCAATGATGAAAGAAGGAGAGGTGACCGAAGGAATGACCGCAATGGAAGAAATGATAGAAGAAGAAAATATGCTCCAAGTGACCATGAAGAAGATCATTGTCCACAAAAGAAGTTAAAATTCTAGGTATGAAAGTAATGTTGTGAATCAATCTGAATATATTCTTATTTCTGCTCTTACTAGTTCATCTCCTCCGAATTCATGGGATAGTTGGTTGGTTGATAGTGGGGCCACTCATCACTTCTCTATATACAAGGAAGTTCTCTATAATTTGGTAGAGAGGGAGTCAAATTTGAAAACCATTCTTGGAGACAACTCCACTCATCCCGTTAAAGGTTTTGGATTCATTAAATTTCATTTGAATGATAGGAATCTATTGTATTACATGATGTAATGTATGTGCCTGGGTTAAAGAAGAATTTGGTATCAATATCCGCTTTGGAAGACAAAGGGATGAGGGTTGATTTCATCAAAGGAAAGGTTCTTACTTGGCTGGTTGGATCAATTATGAGAGATGCATTCACTTTGGGAACAAGATATGAAGGACTATACGGGATCATTGGAAGACCACTACTAGCATTGGTTCGTAATACAAATCATCTAAGCGAATTATGGCACCGAAGGTTGGTTCATATTCATTATGATGCTCTTCTGAAATTGGAGAACTTGGTCTCAGGGATTCCAAAGGTTCAAGCTCAACATGATGGAGTATGTTTGGGATGTGCTAGTGGAAAAACGAAAAAGGGACCATTCCCCTCTAGTGAAAACAAGACCACTGACATGCTCCATCTCATTCATTCCGACATATGTGGAGCGATGCTCGTGCACTCTATTAGTGGATATCTCTACTACATCACATTCATTGATGACTTTTCAAGGAAGACATGGATATACTATTTGAAACATTTAAGGATTTTAGATCATTGGTTGAAAATCAAACAGGGAAGAAGATCAAAATATTCAGGTCAGATAATGGTGGAGAATACATATCAAATGAATTCATTGAATTTTGCAAAAAAGGAAGGCGTCAAGAAGGAAACAATTGTGCCATATAGTCTCAAACAAAATGGTCTAGCTAAAAGGAAGAACAGGTATATAGTAGAAGCCACTCAAGCGATGCTCCATGATCAAAAGTTGCCTAAATTTATTTGGGTGGAAGCTTCAAATGTTGTTGTAAATTTTCAAAACAGGGTGCCTCGTCAAGTTTTGTAAAGAAAAACTACCGAAGAAATATTTACAGGTGTGAGGCTTGACATTAGTCATCTCCGCATATTTGGATGTCCCATATATTTCCATGTGCCGAAGGACAAAAGGAACAAATTGGAAGCTACAGGAAGACAAGATCTGTTTGTTGGGTATTGTGAAAATTCTAAATAATTTATCCTAGTAAAAGGAAGGTCAAAATTAGCAGGGATGTTACATTCGATGAAGATGCCTCTCTTGGAAAATAAAGAGACCTTCCTCTGCCTCCTCCTCCCTAGAAGAATGGTGATATGGATATCTTGGATGGCCCGTCTGTGCCTGAATTTGATACTAATATTGTTAATGATCCCACGGAGCCCATGGATCCATTATATTCTCCTCCTAGTAAACCTCCTACTAGGAAGAGACCACTTTGGATCTGTGACACTCTTCAGGATGCTGATAGTCATGTTCTCATTCAAAGATCATTTAGAGAAAATAAGAAGCCATGTAGGTATCTGGGATATGCTGTGACCATGAGCACTGTGATTCAAGCCGAAACTTCCACATTCGAAGAAGCCGTAAAAGAGAAACTTTAGAAACATGCTATGGCCAAGGAATATGAATCTATTATGAAGAATGATGTAGGGGATGTTGTGCCGAGACCGAAGGGGAAATTCATGGTAACTTTGAAGTGGATATTCAAGATCAAGCATGGAATTAATGGAAGCATGTAAAAATACAAGGCGAGGTTTGGGGCTCGAGATTTATCCTAGAAAGAGGGAGAAGATTATGATGATATATTTTCACTTGTGGTTCGATATACAACCATTCATTTGATAGTCTCTCTTGCTGCAAGTCAAGGATGGACCCTTCATCATATGGATGTAAAGACCGCATTCCTCCATGGCATGATATAAGAAGAAGTGTACGTTGAGAAACCACAAGGATTTGAATTAGAAGATCAAAAGACACACTTTTTTAGATTGAAAAAGGCATTGTATGGTTTGAAGCAAGCCCCAAGAGCATGGTACACCCACATAGAAAATTATTTGTTGAAGCTGAGATTCACAAGAAGAAATGCCGATCCCAACCTATACTTCAAGGTAGTCCAAGGTATTCCATTGATTTTGGTTTTATATGTTGATGATCTATTCTTTACACATAGTGAGCCTTTGATGATCAAGTGTAAGAGGGAGCTATCCTGTGAATTCAAGATGAAGGACCTTGGACTCATGCACTATTTTCTAGGCCTTGAGGTGTGGCAAAGGATTGATGAGATTTTCCTTTCACAAGGAAAATGTGTTGTGAAGTTGGTTGAAAGATTTGGAATGATAGAATGCAAGTCTCTACCCACATCGATGGAAATGAACTTCAAGAAGTTATGTGGAGAAGTTACACGAATTGATTTGGCGAATCCATCCGAGTATAGACAATTGATTGGGGATCTGATGTTCCTTGTGAAAATCAGTCCATCCATATGTTATGCGGTGAACATGTTGAGTCAATCCATGTCCGAGCCTCCCCATGCACATTGGACCGTTGCCAAACACAATTTGAGATATTTGCAGGGGACAATTACACTTGGTCTAAGATACTCTGCCAAAGATGTTCGAATTCATGGATACACCATTGTTGACTAGGCATGAAATGTTATCGACAAGAAGAGTACGCCAAGATGTTGTTTTAGTCTTGGATTTCCCATGATATCTTGGATGAGCAGGAAGCAGAAGTCCGTAGAATAGAGTACTGCAGAGGTAGAATATATTCCCGCTAACATGGCTAGCTGCGAAGTAGTTTGGTTAAAGAATCCCTTTAGAGAGATATTTGAGTAGGTTCTAGACACTAGAATGATATATTGTGACAACAAGAGTGGGATCCATATGGCAGAGAATCCCATGTTCCATGACAATTCTAAGCACATAGAGATCTGATATCAGTTCATTTGATATGGTGTAAAGAGGAGTTGTTCGACTCCATCACATATCGACAGATGATAAAGTTTCATATATTCTCACCAAGGCTTTGCCAAAAGGGAAGTTCTTGGTCTTCAGAGTGTAGCTTAGACTATTGGATGTGAGCCCTCCTGATAAGGGGCACCACTGGTCGAGGACACTGAGCTAACTCTTCCCCCTTGTTTGAGTTCCTAGGGTGATGAATTGAGATGGAGGGATCTTGGGGTTGAGGGAACTCTGGATGATAGGGTATCACCCCTATCTGTTACCCGTAGGGTTGGAGTAGTAGCTCACCCTATATTTGTCTTTGCAAAGTATACCCTAGTTGGGATCATACCCACAAGATGGGCTTGTTGCGATTGTCCCTCCTCGTCTAACCTATTAGGTTCCTATACCAACAGGATTCATAATTTTTGAATGGCTGAGATTAAACCTGTAATATGTACATACCTTTGCTTTTTTAAAAATGTTTTCCATATTCAAAAAATTAATGTAAAGAGGGTATGTCCTAAAAGAAAAATCAAAGGACAAAAAGAATAAAAAGGTAAAAAAAGATGAAAAAATGAACCCTATGAAAAGAAACGACCATGAAAGTGAGCAAGTCTAAATGCCACTCCTAGTTACTTTTGATACAGAATAAATGATTGTGTGCAGCTTGTTACCTTTGCCACAATCCATAATAGTCAAAATGTTTAAACTTGACTACTTCATGCTTTCAATTTCATGCTTATAGATAGAGAATAAAATCTGACCAAACTGTTTAATCTTGGCAGATAATTATATTAGGTAGAGTAAATAAGAAGGAGCTCAATTGTTTAATATGAGCCCTTGGATGTAATAAGGTTAGACTTAGTTAGATTACTATTGTAAAAGAAAAGAAAATGTTTTGATAAGGATTTTCCAATTTAAGTGCACCCTAATAAAGAGAAGTAAAAATGGTAGGATGAGTAGGTGGGTAAGTAGAGGAAAAGTTGCAGAATTGTGATGATTGTTAGATAAAAGCATATTGACCACCTTCATCATGAATGTTCTAAGTATGGATGAAAATTGGGCATGCATAAAGTCCACAAAGTCAAATTGATTAACTTCCCTTAGTTATTGCACCTTTCACTTAACTAATTTTCAATAAAATGTCTTAAGTACCCAAAATCTTAAGTCAAAGGGGCTCAGAGAATTTCTCTGACTTCTGGAGGGACCAGACCCTCGGCCCAATGACTTATAGGTCTTAAGTACTAAAAGTCCCCTCATGAACATTCACCCCCTTCAGTTCACTCATAGTCCTAAATAAACCCCTTTTTCCAAGAAAAAACATCATATTCCTAAGGAAAAGTCACTTTCCCCTAATAAACCCCTTTTTCTAAAGATAAAACCTTATTATCTTAGGAAAAGTGATCATCCTCCCATGAAAAGACCCCTTTCCTTAAAAAACCCAAAAACACTTCAAGTGTAAGTATAATGTGTTATGACAACAACAAATGAATGAATACATTACACTTTAGCACTTTTTCATTTTCATATTAACTTTTAACTTTATATATTAAATCCCAAAAAAAAGCAATAAGCCCTTCCCATATAGTTATCTAACACATCCTTATATTAATACCCCACCCCCCAAAAAGTTTGAAAAATAAACTTTATTAATACAATAACACAACCGATGGGTATATTAATCGACCAATGATTAATTAATAACCAAAACCCTCCGTCGATGAAAACACCCCCGACACCCTAAACCCTGCTTTAATCCATTGATTAAACAAAACCCATCGTGCTTAATCCTTGGTTGGGCCCCTCCATTTCCCTTCGTATAACTCCCCACCCCAATCATCGTGCAATCGGCTCCTCGTTAATCCAATGATTATTATCCATATCGGGTGGCCTTTGAAGCTCGACCTTTACCCACCTGATATGTCAGTTTTCTTTTGGGCCCTGATGCTACGTGGTGCCTGATGAGTGGCATCGAGCGGCCTCCCCCAAAAACCACTCCAGCCCCAAAAGCAATGCGATCAAACCCACTTACCACCTCCCTCTAAACAACGAAACACCATATATCCCACTAAAATCCAAAAGTACTTTTCCCCATGTGCTCGCCATGTGCCCGCCATGCAGTTGACTTTGTCAATAAAACCAAAAACATGATTATTTTTGTTTTATCATGAAAAGAATGATCCAGACCTCCATGCATGCAACTGGCGATGTCCAACTGCCAACCTGCAGAAGCCACTGAACTTCCAGTCAACCCTCCAGTTCAAATAGACCTCCTGCAACCGTGCACAGTTGCCCATCGACCCGTTAGAGCCCAAAATTCCAGGTATTTATCCAAATGCAGCGAGAAACCCTATCTTATTCTTGAACCTGTTACTCAATTGCTTGAAATTATTAAGTAATTTAGTAAAAGAACTCCACAACAACCCAAACTGCTCTGTAATTGAACCAAATTGCCCCAAATTTGACTGAAAACCCTTGTTCCCCATTCTTAAATCCACAATAACTAACAATGGCTGCTCCAATTGCAATGGATGTTTGTCCAATTACCACTTCACATCTGGATTTAGACCATCTTCATTTAGCAGACAAAGATTTCCAAATCAAGGACACTACTGTCCATGAATACCCTATTAAACTATACTGCCGATACAAGGACCAACACCTAAACCAAGCTGACCAAATTGGGCTTTGGGAATCAAATTTGCCCAAGAACCAGTTCCTAGAGGTGCATATCTTCCGCGAAATTGTCCATTATTGCCATACCAATTACAACCCTAGTCAAAGAGCAGTGATGTCTCCAAACCAGGATGTACTCTTTACCATCACTGCTGAGTCCATCAATGAAATGCTTCAATTCCAACCAGGACAAAATCTGACCCCTATTTCCATTGGAGACCTGCTAGACCAATTTCCTAAGCTTATCCTTGCCAGACTTGCTGAAATGTTCCAAACCTTTATTATGGAAGAGAAACATATTCCAAAGGATCCTCAACCATACATGTGGACCATATTTTCTAAACCTGGCCAGGACATTGTGTCAATGATATCTAGTGTCTTAGGCCATACTACCAGTGAATATGTAGATGAAATCATTCTAGCCTTCATGTCCATTTTTACTCCAGGACAACCCCCCTGCTATCATGTATGATTATGCCAAAGACATATCTGATAGGATGCATGAGCAATTTGTGAGAATGGATAATGAAAGAGTGTTTAAACATTCTTTAGTTCTATACCACCTTTTCTTGTATTATCAAGCTGATAAATTCCTATTTACTCTTCAAAAGCTTGATACTGGAGGCAATCCTAGGTCAGTAATCTTTTGGACTCCTTTGATCCAAAAATATGAATCACAATATTCATACACAGACTTCATAGACCTTTTTGTTCATCCTGTAGTGACCATGATGTTAGGAAGTCCTCCTCCAAGGATCAGTTCAGATATCAGGAGGATCCTACAACTTTCAAAACAACACAAAGTGGGAGATTGGTACTTCTACCAAAATCACACTGAAATCAGGATCTATGGCTGTGATTTAGCATCATACAAGTTACCCATATACCTACCAATGAGGTTATTTGCTTTGGAGTACTACAGACAGATAATCAATTCTGATGAGATACATTTTGTGAAAGCCAAGAAGTAGGCTCAACTCAGAATCAAAGATCAACTAGGCCCCTTTGTGTGCAATAGCAGAGAAGCTGGAAGAGAAGCAAAAGAAATCCTTCAGAGGCTCAAACTAAAGCAAAGCTTCATATGGAGATATGATCCTTTTTATTTCATCTGCAATAGAAGACATAAAAACAAGTTGTCTCCCTATATCCACCACAAAATCCTTGAGATAGAAAAATATGCAAATAATCTAGTGGACAGAGATAGCACTGAAGTTGTTGCTGAAAATACATTAATTGATCTAGAGAGGAGACTTGATGAAGATTCTTTCATACAGGTACCAGAAGAATCCCAAGCCTAAAGGGAATCATAGGCACACAATGAACAAGCAGTAGAAGAAGGACCCCACGTTCAAGAAGAGTTAGAACAACCTGACTTATTAGAAGAATTAACTCAAACAAGGCTGCTAGAGCACATTATGAGTACTCCCCCTATTGTGCAGACTCCTCTCAATGAGGATAGAAACCTCAAAAGAGACAGGGAGGAGACCACTCCTTTAGGAAGAGCCATTTTACAAACCTATGTCAAAAGGCAAAGGTTAAATCCTTTCTTCGAGAAAGAATTCATAGAAGAAACAGTTGGAGCCACAAGCACATAAAGAGAAGGGAGCATGCATGCTACTCCCTCTGGAGGAACACAAGAACCTTCCACATCACATGCTCAGATTTTGGAAAAACAACCAAGTGCGGAAGTGTCCTCATTAAGGATTCCAGCTGACCAAGACCACGATATCAGAGAAAAATACAAGGAAATAAAGGGCAGGAATGAAAGGTTAAAAGCCCAAAGCTATGCACACTACCTCAAAATGGCTCCTACCAACCAAACAAGTCTTATGTCAGCCTTTGATGTGAAAGAAGGAAAAATTCAAATGAATTTCTTGAAGCCCACCACTCAGCAGCCCAGATCAGCAGTTGACTACCAGAAGATAGATTTTGAAGTGATGGCAAAGGACATACATCCTATTGACCAGATTGAATTGCATAAACAAACAGGAGAAATGGTATATTCCACTTTGACAAGCAAAGCCATTACACCCCACCAGTTACAAAATTCACTGAATAATATAAGAGCATAGTTTCAATTAGAGAAGGCTTCATCATAAGCCAAGGATACCAGAATCAAGTCCTTGGAGGAATTAATAATAGAGTTGGGACATGATCGCAAAGATGTGAAAGCTACAGAAAGGTTAATTAAAAAGAAGAATGATGACATAGTTTCTCTGAATAAACAACTTAAAATTCCACATCTTCATCATCCACAAACAATAGAAGTCTTAGAAGCTCAGAAGGAACAAGAAGAGCTTATGGACTTGGTCCTTAAGCTAAATGATCAACTGAAAGAAACTAAGAAAGGGTTGGATAGATTGATTCAGTCTAAACAGAGTGATTTGGCCACCAATCCATAGACTGTTATTCCGACAGTCTCTACTGCAGTTCCTTCAACATTGGCAGCATCTTTAGCACGAACAACTCCACCTGCTACATCACTTCCAATCACAACAGAGTCTACAACTACAGGTACTTCAATAGAGAAAACAATAGAGTTAGTGAAAGTCATGGAGGAAATGTCCATCCAGGAAACAGAGCTTAAAAGGTTTTAGGAGAAAGTGACAAGCTTAGAAACTGACTGTCAGCTTGCCCAGATACAATAGAAAGAAGAAGCACAAAAAGGCGTAAGGACGGGTGAAAGGATAAAGTTCCTTGAAAAAGATTTAACATTGCAAAAGCCAAGAGAAATTAAGGAGATGCTCTAGGCCAATATCATTGACTCTGTCAATGATATTTGGCCATCAATTCAATTAATATTCAAGCAAACAGAACTGGTGAAAGTGGCCACCAAAGCAATAAAGAAGGTAAAGGAAGAACTAGGAAACCAACCTGAGGAAGCTAATCAACTCATCCACTTGTTGAACAGCAAGAACAAGTGTGAACTAGATGAGCTTGGTGTGGAGGATAGAATAGAAACCATCCTTAAAATAAAAAAGGTTCTCTCTAAAAGAAACCTTATGCTTAACTTAGAGAAAAAAGGCCATGACTTGCAGGTTGGTATTGACAGATTCATGGCAAACTTCAAATTTTGATAAGTAAAGGCCTTCCCGATCCTAGGGTAATCAATGACAAACTTATGACCCAAGTGGATTATATTGACAGACTAGAGAAATTGTTCAGAGAACAAGCAAACACTTCAGGAGTCAAAGCATTTCCCACAGGGAAAGTATTATATGATACTTTAGAAAATCTATTCTTCCTGGAGCACGAGGTAAAGAATCTATTTGTCATCAAGCCAAAATTTTCCAAATGCATTGAGGCAGACGAGATATATAGAAATATGATCAAGGTAAAGCTGTCTGAAAATGAATGGTGGATAAAAATGACATATTTGTTATAAGTTACCACAATAAATCTAAAGGTAGATGAAAGGATAGGTAAACAGGGTCAAAGAGTAATAGGTTAAAGAGTATCAGTCAAAGGTTAAAGGCAAAAGTAATTCCAGCGGCCAGCTTAAAGAGCTCAAATTCGAACTAAGAACAGCTAGCACAATCAAAATAAAAGGGACAACATGATGCAATTTTCCATATGTCTCTATATTCATGCTTGGAGATATTTTGATTTCCTAGATTAATTCTCATATTGTTTTAAGATATTTTGTAAATACTTTTTGTATACATACTTCACCTTCTGAAGTATTGACTGTGGATTCAGAGACATTTCTATAAACATTTTCTTCTCAAGTCAAGGAGCTATTGTAATCAAGACTGGATTGGCTTGCTGGATCAAGAAATAAAGTAAAGCCATTTCACATGATTCTTGTGTAAAGTAGAAATCAAATAAGTATTCTCTAGCTCATGTTTATTATTGTTTCTCTTCATGTTTATAAATAATCATATGTGTCTCTATAAAATCTGAATGTTAAACTAGGAATGATATTTCAAAACTAGCTTTAATGCTCTCTTTCTTGACTATTTACATTCTTAATGTTTTTTACTAAACTATCTTAGCCTGGGAATTCTTAATTGCTCCCTTACTTCCGTAGTTTCCCCCCTAGTTCTATAGTAAAGGATTCTTAGTTTCCCTTTTCTCATGATCACTTCCTGCTCTTCATCTTGATTCCGGTCTAAGGATTCTTCATTCCCCTTTCACCCTGGTTAATATTACCTCATCCATTGGAACCTAAAGATTTGCCTTTTGCTTTGCTAGCCTGCCCTGTGAACTCTTCCTTTAGTGATTGATCTGATCCAGTTAAGCCATCCTTTGATTGACTCCATAGCCCAATGGCTTGAAAGCCTTGCTCTGTCCATGTGTTCCCAAAATTCCACCACCCAACAAATTCAAAACCTTATGAGCACTAAGAACTGGCCTAAAATCCCCCCAAAACAAAGTTAAATTATAAAGACAGAGCCCTCTCTGGACTTAGGTTGGCTAGAACCCAAGTCTAAAAGATTAGGTTTGTGGTTACCTCAGATTATTCCTTATTTTTATAACTTCTAGGGAAGACTTATGAGTGATAACATAGTGGCGACCATACTGAGGAATCAAACCCTTAGTCTTAATAAACCTTTGAGAAATTTCAAATTTTTATTTCAAGCCTCTTGAATAGTTTATTAGAAGTTATTTATAAAATCTCACAAAAATAAATAATTAGAAAAAGCTTGAAATCTGGCTTCAAGGAGAATTCATTATACTAGGGCCAACCCTGATCCAAACCCTCCTCGAGTATTTGATAATCCTAATCTGATTTCAAGAATATCCAAAAGACAAGAAAGTTCAGTCAGTCCCACGCCTTCCATTAAAGCAGATTCTTGCCCGGATGAGTGGTTTTTATTAGAAGACCTCCCCTTTGACGAGTATTTTAACCTTTCCCTCTTTAGAACCAGGTCTAAGAGTGCACTTGATGACATAGTTCTAGATCCAAAATTTACAGCAAAACTTGAAGTCCAAAGGGAAAACTTGTCAATTGATCAATACATTATAAATTCCCCTCACTCATCCCTTACTACTGTTAGGATCCCTTAGCTTTCTGAAACAGATTCAACTTCCTCTAGTTCACCATTGTTCCCGTCCATCTTTGAAGTTCATTCCTCACCTCCATTTATACCTTCACTTCCTCACCAACCTATCATTACCTATCAAACACCTATCACTCCTAGTTCCTCATTACCCCTTGTATCATCTTCTAGAACCCAAACTCCCCTTCTTAGTCGTGCCCAACTTAGAGCCATGAGAAACAAATATGCTCCTCTTGTGTTGCCTAATCCTCTAGGTGCCATGCCACAAGACTACCAAAACAAATTCTTCCAATTTGATGGCATAGGGCCCTACACAGCACAACAACACAAAAAAAAGATCACAGATCATTTTGAGTTACATGAAATTAATATTGAAGATTTCCAAATGAGACTGTTTGCCCAGACTTTAGTTGGCAATGTAAGAATATGGTTTAGATCTTTACCTACTAATAATATAAAAAATTTAGAATTATTTTATCGACAATTTTTAAATAGATGGGAAAAGAAGAAAAACCCTCTACAGATCCTTTCCGAACAAGAAAACATCAAGAGAGGACCAAATGAAATGGTCCAGGATTACTACACTAGATTCAACAACATATACAATGCAATATCAGTTGACCTTAGACCCCCACCTGGCTTAGCTCTGATAAAGTTTCCTGACGGGTTTGACATTGATATGGAATTCCATCTTAGAGAGAGAAATCCTCTAATTTTAGAAGATATGCAGAGTGTAGCAGTTAGTGTAGAAGCTAATTTCCTAGCAAAAAGAGCTAGGGTTAGGAACGAAAGCTTAGAACACCCTTGAAAGAAGAAGCCTCCCCTTTCGACCTTAAAATGGATGCCCTAGTCAAAGGAATGGAAAAAATGATGGATAGGATGGAGAACATTGAAAGAAAGCCTCACTGGGACAACCAACAGACACCTCCAGTGAGAAATCCAAATTTTAGAAAGAATCGAAATCACAACACTGGAAAAAATGGACCTGATCAAAATATTAGGCCACCTTTTCAGGAAAACTACGTGGAAACTTCCCATTTAGAAGACCCTAAGCAAGACACTCAAATTAACTTAATGGGATTAGATGAAGAGGAAACTGACTTTTTGACTCAAGATGATCAGGAATTACAAATGCTTCAGCAGTTGCAGATCCAATCAAGAGAATCATTCGACTATAAGCAAGGGTATGATTATGCTATCTTCGAAGTGCACAAACAATACAATTTGAGGAGTAAGAAGAACACCGATGCTCCAGACTAAAACAAGAAAGTAGTACCAAATCAGCTTAAGAAAGTTAAAGAAGTTCTACAAAAACTCTCCAAATCCTCTCTAGACCAAATCAGAACCCTCCTAATCCCGCTATTGTAGATGTGACAAATGACCAACCCACTAATAATCAACCATCCACCTCAATTCCTTCCAAGGAGACAATGGAAGAAACTCCAAATATCACTTTAGAAAATTCACCAAAAAAGACTCCAAACACTAAAAAAGAAGAGAAATCTTCTCCAAACCCTGCTGTTAAAATTCCGAACACTCAAACAGAGAAATCCATTTTGCCTTTCAATTTGGGAGCAGAGGTGGCCAAAATGAAAATCTCAGTTCCTTTAACAGATCTGATTAAACACAAAACTTACAAATCTCAAATAAGAAAATCTTTAAACTTTGTTGAGAATGAAGACTCCGTTAACTTATTTGATGATCAACCTGAGTTAATTTTTGGTCCTGATGTTAATGGAAAACCAATGGAAGGAGGGATACCACCCTTCTACATTAACCTTAACATTCACAATAAATTCATACACAATGCTATGCTTGACTTCTGGGCTTCACACAATCTAATGCCTAAATTTGTTATGGCTAAACTTGGATATCACTAGGCCTTACAAGGACCTGTTTTCATTTGATTCAAGTCAAGTTAAATTCCTATGACTTATAAAAGACCTGTGTGTTTCCCTAGTGCAATACCCTGCTAAGACCATTCTTATGAACATACTTGTTGCTGATATACCACCTAAATATGGCATGCTATTGTCTAGATCATGGGGAGCCAAAATCTAAGGATATTTGCAACTTGAAATGTCATATGCAACAATTTCACTCTTTGGACATCCTAAAAAACTGTATAGAGAGACCTTGACGAAGTATGTAGTGAGTAGCCAGGAGAGGCCTCAAAACTTTCCTATATACTACGTACATTCTGACATCGATTCTTTCATTCTATACAATGTTGAAACAAACCAAGAAAATACTTCAAACAACATTACTTTAGAACATAATGAAATTGCAGTCGTCGCAGACAATCAAACTATCCAAATTCAAGAACTTTCAGATAATAAAGATGATCAAGATACCTTAATCAAAGAAGATTTTGTCCCCCCAGATCATAAGAATTATGAACATGAAATACTTTGGCATCTTGAATTTGATGTGTTAGTGAACAAACTAGGTGCAGGAGCATGAGTATGGATTTACAATTTAGAGAATGATCACTCAGAAGGTCATGCTTACAAGCTAAACTTCAAATGCACTAACAACATGGATGAGTATGAAACAATTCTTTTAGGTCTCAAATTGGTTAAAAGGTTAGGAGAAATAAGAGTTTCTATTATGGGAGATTCTGAGTTGGTTATTAAGCAAATCAATGATGTATATATGACTAGAGATCCTAGGTTATGTTTTTATAGAGGAATAGTTGTAGAAATATTAAATACTTTTTTAGAAATGAAGCTTGTAGTCATCCCAAAAAAGCACAATATGCAAGCTCATAGTTTAGCTATGTTTGCCAGCACTTGTAAGTTACCATTTCAACCTAACCATTAGTACACTACTGAGGTTAGGCACAAACCTGCTATCCTTGAAAACTTGAAAAACTGGCAAGTATTCACTAATGAACAACAAATAAACAATTTGCTAAATTTAGATGAAGAATTTGTAAATAGTAACATAGATACTGACATAACATTAGATCTTGATTTTACAGATAAAATAAAAATTAACAAATTAGAAGATGAAGAGATAGATAGATTCCATCTCACAAAGTTTACAAAATCAAACATTAAAAACCTAAAGCAAATTGAAATTGATGAGATAATTGACAAAGACTCTGAAATCATCAATCTCAAGGATAATTTTTTTCCCAAAGGATTAACTCCTTTGGAAGACTTGTTTGATTCAAACGATGTCCCTAGAAAGCTGAAAATGGAACCCTTAGAATCAGACATAGAGGAGTGTAACATAGGCTTTGAGGAAGATCCTAAATTGATAAAAATTTCAAAGTATTTACCTCCTAATGAAAAATTGAAATACATAGAATTGTTAAAGGAATTCCAAGATGTTTTTGCTTGGAGTTATGAGGACCTCAAGTCCTATGACACCAGCATAATACAACACACTATCCCCCTAAAAGAAAACCAGAAACCTTTTAGGCAGAAGCTTAGAAGGATTAATCCTATTCTATTGCCTTCTATCGAAAAGGAAATCAAAATAATGTACGAAGCCAAGATCATAGCACCAATTAGATTCTCTGATTGGGTTTCTACTTTGGTACCCACAAGAAAGAAAACTGGTGAAATTAGACTGTGTGTTGACCTTAGAAATCTCAATAAAGTTTCACTCAAAGATAACTACCCCCTTCCCAAGATGGATCACATATTATAGAGGCTAGTAGGTTCAACCAGAATCTCACTGTTATATGGGTTTTTTGGTTATAACTAGATTTTAGTCCACCTAGATGATCAAGCAAAAACTGCATTCACCACTCCTTGGGCACTTTCATGTATGTGAAGATGCCTTTTGGGTTAAAGAATGTAGGGGCCACCTTTCAAAGGGCTATGGATATAGCTTTTGCTAAGGAAATCCATGACTTCCTTGTAATATACTTAGCTGATATCACAATATTCTCTAAATCTGATGAACAACACCTAGATCATCTAAGGCAGGTCTTCACCAAGTGTACGAAGTATGGAATTTCTTTGAACCCTAAAAAATCTTTATTTGGGTTGGAAGAGGGAAAACTGTTAGGCCATATAATCTCTAAAGATGGTATCTGGATAGATCCAGCAAGACTTGAAGCCGTCTTATAGATACCACATCCTAGGAGCATTAGAGAACTACAAGGCTTTTTAGGTAAAATAAACACTCTTAGAAGATTTATTTATAACTTAGCAGAACTAATTAGATTATTAAATAACATGTTGAAGAAAGATTCGACTATTAAATGGACACTTGAGGCTAAGAGGTCTTTTGAAGATATTAAGCTAGCCTTAACACAAACACCAGTCCTAATTAGTCCAATGTTTGATAGGGATTTCATTATATTTTCTTTCTCCTCAGAACACACAATTGCCACAGTCCTCCTGCAGAAGAATGATCAAGGTTTTGAACAACCCATTGCCTTTTTTAGCAAAGCCCTGAGGGATGCACCTTTAAAGTACAATATAATGGAAAAGCAAGCTTTTTCTCTAGTCAAAGCCATCAAATATTTCAGAGTTTACATCCTATATTCTCATGTAATAGCTTATGATCCCAATGTTGTAGTCAAAGACATCCTAGCACAAGATGGTCCAGATAGAAAGACAGGGAAGTTGATAGCTAGTATTAGAAAATGACTTAGAAATTAAATCTACAAAATTGATCAAAGGCAAAGGTTTAGCCAAGCTCATGGCTGAATCAAATTGTCAGGTCCTAGACATAAATTTTATTGCAGAATTGGATAATGAAGAGGAGATGACGACTCCACTGATCAACTAGGCCTTTACTGACTCACCATGGTATTCTGACATTATATACATTCTACAAAATTTACAAGCTCCTCCTAAATTATCCAGGACTAAAAGTAGGTTCTTAAAAATGAAATATTTGAAGTTTTGCATATTTGACAATGCTTTATTTTGGAAAAATCGCGAAGGCATCTTTCTTAACTGTATATTAAAAGAAGAATATGACAAAATATTACAGGAGTTTCATGTAGGTGATTGTGGGGTACATCTTTACTGGAAAACCACAGCTGACAAGCTCCTAAGAGCTAGTTTTTATTAGCCCACTCTATTTTCTGATGTAAAAAATTTTGTAACCTCATGTCATAAATGTCAGATTTTTGAAGGAAAGAATTTTTTTTACCATTGCCCTTGAAGCTAATATCTGCTGAAGCACCATTTCAACAGTGGGGTCTTGATTTCATTGGTGAAATCCATCCACCTTCCTCTGCCCAACATAAATGGATTCTCACTACTACAGATTAATTTACCAAATGGATAGAAGCCATACCCTCAAGACAAGCCACTGATATTGTCATAATAAACTTCCTTGAGGCCAACATTCTGTCCAGATTCAGATGCCCCACCAAAATCATCGCTGACAATGCAACAAATTTCAAATCTAAGAGAATGATTGACTTCTGTAACAAATATCATATAACTTTGGGTCACTCCACAACCTACTATCCCCAAGGAAATGGATTAGCAGAGTCTTCCAACAAGAGCTTAGTGAATATCATCAAAAAATTGTTGAAGGATAACAAGAAAACCTAGAACAAGAAGCTAGTAAATGCCTTGTGGGTAAATAGGTTGACCACAAATAAATCCATTGGCACCAGTCCTTATCAATTATTCTATGGAATGGAGGTTGTTTTCCCATCTTCTTTGGGAACACCAGTGATAAAATTACTCCAAGAGGTGCAGGTTGAGCCAATTGATATTCAAAGGAGAATCAACCAGACAATTCACTTACAATAGACCAGGGAATAAGTGTATATCAAATTCCAAGTTGTGCAGGAAAAGATCAAGAAAGCTTTTGAGAAAAGGACTAAGGCAGAAGATTTTTACCTGGGAGATAAAGTTTTAAAATGGGACTCAAGAAGGGAGGATAAAGGTAAACATGGGAAGTTTGACTTTCTATGGAAAGGCCCTTATATCACTTATGCTTTTAGGGGCAATAATGCTTTTTTCCTCAAAGAACTAGATGGCACAAAAGTAGAAGGAGGACCACTTAATGGTTGAATGCTTAAGCACTACATAGATCCTAGTTACTGATTTCACTAATCACTTATACATATTCTATTTTTCATAAAGTTTAGTGTTGATTGGATGGTGATTTTTGGAGTTGAATCCTGAAGAGAAGGCCCTAAGCTTCAAAGGTTTTACTGTCATAAATAGTAATAAGGCAGAAAAGTGAAAGGGAAAAGTTGCAGAAGAATATCATAGCAATTTAGAAGGCCATTGATCTACAAGTTCTTGACATTTCACCAGGAAATGCCATCCCCAAGTGGAGCCACTGTTAGGTTCCTATACAAATAGGATTCATAATTTTTGAATGGCTTAGATTAAACATGTAATATGTACATACCTTTGCTCTTTTGCAAATGTTTTCCATATTCAAAAAATTAAAAAATGTAAAGAGGATATGTCCTAAAAGAAAAATCAAAGGACAAAAAGAATAAAAAAGATAAAAAAAGATGAAAAAATGAACCCCAAGAAAAGAAAAGACCATGAATGTGAGCAAGTCTAATTGCCACTCCTAGTTACTTTTGATACAAAATAAGTGATTGTGTGTAGCTTGTTACCTTTGCCACAATCCATGATAGTCAAAATGTTTAAACTTGACTACTTCATGCTTTCAATTTCATGCTTATAGATAGAGAATAAAATCTGATCAAACTATTTAATCTTGGTAGATAATTAGATTAGGTAGACTAAATAAGAAGGAGCTCAATTTTTTAATCTAAGCCCTTGAATGTAATAAGGTTAGACTTAGTTATATTACTACTATAAAAGAAAAGAAAATGTTTTGATAAGGGTTTTCCAGTTTAAGTGCACCCTAATAAAGAGAAGTAAAATGGTAGGATGAGTAGGTGGGTAAGTAGAAGAAAGGTTGTAGAATTGTGATGATTGTTAGATAAAAGCATATTGATCACCTTCATCATGAAAGTTTTAAGTATGGATGAAAATTGGGCATGCATCAAGTCCACAAAGTCAAATTGATTAACTTCCCTCACTCATTACACCTTTCACTTAACTAATTTTCAATAAAAAGTCTTAAGTACCCAAAATCTTAAGTCAAAGGGGCTTAGAGCATTTCTCTAACTTCTGGAGGGACAAGATCCTCGGCCCAATGAATTATAGCTCTTAAGTACTAAAAGTTCCCTCATGAACATTCACCCCCTTCAGTTCACTCATAGTCCTAAATAAACCCCTTTTTCTAAGAAAAAACATCATTTTCCTAAGGAAAAGTCACTTTCCCCTAATAAACCCCCTTTTCTAAAGATAAAACCTTATTATCTGAGGAAAAATGATCAGCCCCCCATGAAAAGACCCCTTTCCTCAAAAAACACAAAAACACATCAAGCCTAAGTATAATGTGTTATGACAACAACAAATGAATGAATACATTACACTTTAGTGCCTTTTCACTTTCATATTAACTTTTAAATTTATATATTAAATCCCGAAAAAAAGAAATAAACCCTTCCCATATAGTTATATAGCACATCCCTTATATTAATATCCCACCCCCAAAAGGTTTGAAAAATAATTTTTATTAATACAATAACACAATTGATGGGTTAATTAATCGACCAACAATTAATTAATAACCAAACCCTCTGTCGATAAAAACACCCCAGACACCCTAAACCCCGCTTTAATCCATTGATTAAACAAAACCTACCATGCTTAATCATTGGCTGGGCCCCTCCATTTCCCTTCATACAACTCCCCACCCTGATCACCGTGCAATCGGCTCCCTGTTAATCCAATGATTATTATCCATATCGGGCGGCCTCCGAAGCCTGACCTTTACCCTCCCGATATGGGTAGTTTTCTTTTGGGCCCCGATGCTATGTGGTGCCCGATGAGTGGCATCAGGTGGCTTCCCCCCCGAAACCAATCGAGCCCCAAAAGCGGTGTGATCAAACCCGGTTACCACCTCTCGCTAAATGACAAAACATCCCATCTCCCACTGAAATCCAAAAGTACTTTTCCCCATGTGCCCACTAAGCAGTTGACTTTGTGAATAAAACCAAAAACATGATTAGTTTTGTTTTATTGTGAAAAGAACACTCCAAACCTCCATGCACACAACTGACGACGTCCAACTGGCAACCCACGTCCAACCACCAACCTGCAGAAGCCACTGAACTTCCAGTCGACCCGCCAGTTCAAATAGACCTCTTGTAATCGTGCATAGTCACCCGTCGACCCATCAGAGCCCAAAATTTTAGGTATTTATCCATATGCATCGAGAAACCCTGTCTTATTCCTGAACCTGTTACTCAATTGCTTGAAATTATTAAGTAATTTAGTAAAAGAACTCCACAACAACCCCAAACTTCTCTATAATTGAACCAAATTTCCCAAAATTTGACTGAAAACCCTTGTTCCCCATTCTTAAATCCACAGGAACTAAGAATGGCTGCTCCAATTGCAATGGATATCTGTCTAATTACCACTCCACATTTGGATTTAGACCATCTTCCTTTAGCAGACAAAAATTTCCAAATCAAGGACACTGATGTCCGTGAATCCCCTATTAAACTATACTGCCGATACAGGGACCAACACCTAAACCAAGCTGACCAAATTGGGCTTGGGAATCCAATTTTCCCAAGTACCAGTTCCCAGAGGTGCATATCTTTCCTGAAATTGTCCATTATTTCCATAACAATTAAAACCCCAGTCAAAGAGCAGTGATGTCTCCAAACCAGGATGTACTCTTAACCATCAGTGCTGAGTCCATCAATGAAATGCTTCAATTCCAACCAGGACAAAATCTGACCCCTATTTCCATTGGAGACCTGCTAGACCAATTTCCTAAGCTTACCCCTGCCAAACTTGCTGAGATGTTCCAAACCTTTATTGTGGACGAGAAACATATTCCAAAGGATCCTCACCCATACATGTGGACCATATTTTCTAAACCTGGCCAGGACATTGTGTCAATGATATCTAGTGTCTTAGGCCATACTACCAGTGAGTATGTAGATGAAATAATTCTAGCCTTCATGTCCATTTTTACTCCAAGAAAACCCCCTACTGTCATGTATGATTATGCCAAACACATATCTGATAGGATGCATGAGCAATTTGTGAAAATGGATAATGAAAGAGTGTTTAAAAATTCTTCAGTTCTGTACCACCTTTTTTTGTATTATCAAGCTGATGAATTCGCATTTACTCTTCAAAAGCTTGATACCAGAGGAAACCCTAGGTTAGTAATATTTTGGACTCCTTTAATCCACAAATATGAATCACCATATTCATACACAGACTTCATAGACCTTTTTGTTCATCCTGTAGTGACCATGTTTTTAGGAAGTCCTCCTCCAAGGATCAGTTCAGATATCAGGAGGATCCTACAACTTTCAAAACAACACAAAGTGGGAGATTGGTACTTGTACCAAAATCACACTAAAATCAGGATCTATGGATGTGAGTTAGCACCATACAAGTTACCCAGATACCTCCCAATGAAGTTATTTGCTCTGGAGTACTACAGATAGATAATCAACTCAGATGAGGTACATTTTGTGAAATCCAAGAAGAAGGCTCAACTCAAAATCAAAGATCAACTAGGCCCCTTTGTGTGTAATAGCAGAGAAGCTGGAAGAGAAGCAGAAGAAATCCTTTAGAGGCTCAAACTAAAAAAAAGCTTCATATGGATATATGACCCTTTTGATTTCATTTGCAATAAAAGACAGAAAAACAAGTTGTCTCCCTATATCCACAACAGAATCCATGAGATAGAAAATAATGCAAATCAGTTGGAATGGGTGGGAAATACTCTAGTGGACAGAGATAACACTGAAGTTGATTTTGAAAATGAATTAATTGATCTAGAGAGGAGACTTGATGAAGATTCTTTCATACAGGTACCAGAAGAATCCCAAGCCCAAAGGGAGTCACAGGCACACAGTGAACAACAGAAGGACCCTAGGTTCAAGAAGAGTCAGAACAACTAGAGTTATCAGAAGAATTGACTCAAACAAGACTGCCAGAGCACATTATGTGTACTCCCCCTATTGTGCAGACTCCTCTCAATGAGGAGAGAAACCTCAAAAGTGACAGGGAGGAGACCACTCCTTTAGGCAGATCCATTTCACAAACATATGTCAAAAGGAAAAGGTTAAATCCTTTCTCTGAGCAAGAATTCACAGAAGAAACAGTTGGAGCCACGAGCACAGAAAGAGAAGGGAGTAGGCATGCTACTCCCTCTAGAGGAACACGAGAACCTTCCACATCACATGCTCAGGTGTTGGAAAAACAACCAAGTGTGGAAGTGTCCTCATTAAGGATTCTAGCTGACCAAGACCAGGATATCAGAGAAAAGTACAAGGAAGTAAAGGCCAAGAATGAAAGGTTAAAAGCCCAAAGCTATGCACAATACCACAAAATGGCTCCCACCAACCAAGCAAGGCTTATGTCAGCCTTTGATGTGAAAGAAGGAAAAATGCAGATGATTTTCCTGAAACCCACCACTTAGCAGCTGACTACTAGAAGACAGATTTTGAAGTGCTCGCAAAGGATATACATCCTATTGACCAGATTGAATTGCATAAATAGACAAGAGAAATGGTATATTCCACTTTGACAAGCAAAGACATTGCAGCCCACCAGTTACAGAATTTGTTGAATAATATATCAACATACTTTCAATTAGAGAAGGCTTCATCACAAGCCAAGGGTACCAGAATCAAGTCTTTGGAGGACTTAATCATAGAGTTGGGACATGATCCCAAAGATGTGAAAGCTGCAGAAAGGTTAATTAAAAAGAAGAATGATGACATAGTTGCTTTGAAGAAACAACTTAAAATTCCACATCTTCACCATCCACAAACAACAGAAGTCTTAGAAACTCAGAAGGAACAATAAGAGCTTATGGACTTGGTCATTAATTTAAATGATCAGCCGAAAGAAACTCAGAAAGAGTTGGATAGATTGATTCAGTCTAAACAAAGTGAGTTGGCCACCACTCTAAAGACCATTTTTCCCACAGTCTCTACTGCAATTCCTTCAACATTGGCAGCATCTTTAGCACCAACAACTCTACCTGCTACAACACTTCCAATCACAACAGAGTCTACAACTGTAGGTACTTCAACAGAGAAAACAACAGAGCTAGTGAAAGTCATGGAGGAAATTTCCATCCAGGCAACAGAGCTTAAAAGACTTAAGGAGAAAGTGATAAACTTAGAAATTGACTGTCAGCTTGCCCAGATACAGTGGAAAGAAGAAGCACAAAAAGCCCTAAGGATGGGTGAAAGGATAAAGTTCCTTGAAAAAGATTTAACGTTGCAAAAGCCACTAGGAGAAATTAAGGAGATGCTCTGGGCCAATATCATTGACTTTGTCAATGATATTTAGTCGTCAATTCAAGTAATATTCGAGCAAACAGAATTGGTGAAAGTGGTCATCGAACCAATACATAAGGTAAAGGAAGAACTAGGAAACCAGCGTGAGGAAGCTAATAAACTCATCCATTTCTTGAACAAAAAGAACAGGTATCAACTAGATGAGCTTGGTGTGGAGGATAGAACATAAACCATCCTTAAAATAAAAAAGGTTCTCTCTAAAAGAAACCTTATGCTTAACTTAGAGAAAAAAGGCCATGACTTGCAGGTTGGTATAGACGGATTCATGGAAAAACTTCAAATTTTGATATGTAAAGGCATTCCCAATCCTAGGGTTATCAATGCAAAAACTTATGACCCAAGTGGATTATATTGACAGACTAGAGAAACTGTTCAGAGAACAGGCAAGCAATTCAGGAGTCAAAGCATTGCCAACAGGGAAAGTATTATATGATACTTTAGAAAGTCTATTCTTCTTGGAGCACAAGATAGAGCATCTATTTGTCATCAAGCCAAATTTTTCCAAATACACTGAGGCAGATGAGATATATAGAAAGATGCTTAAGGTAAATTTTCCTGAAAATGAATGGTGGGTAAAAATGACAGATTTACTATAAGTTACCAGTGTAAATCTAAAGGCAGATGAAAGGACAGGTAAAGAGGGTCAAAGAGTAACATGTTAAAGAGTATCAGTCAAAGGTTAAAGGCAAAAGTAATTCCCGCAGCCAGCTTAAAGAGCTCAAATTCAAACTGACAACAACTAGCACAATCACAATAAAAGGGACAACATGATGTAGTTTTCCATCTGTCTCTATCTTCATGCTTGAAGATATTTTGATTTCCTAGATTAATTCTCATATTGTTTTAAGATATTTTGTAAATACTTTTTGAATAAATACTTCACTTTCTGAAGTATTGAGTGTGAATTCAAAGACATTTCTATAGACATTTTCTTCTCAAGTTAAGGAGCTATTGTAATCAAGACTGGATTGGCTTGCTGGATCAAGGAATAAAGTAAAGACATTTCACAAGATACTTGTGTAAAGCGGAAATCAAATAAGTATTCTTTATCTCATGTTTATCACTGTTTCCCTTCATGTTTATAAATAATCATATGTGTCTCTATAAAATCTGAATGTTAAACTAGGAATGATATTTCAAAATTGGCTTTAATGCTCTCTATCTTGATTGTTTACATTCTTAATGTTTTCTGCTAAACTATCTTAGTTTGGGAATTCTTAATTGCTCCCTTACTTCCATAGTTTCCCCCTAGGTCTATAGTAAAGGATTCTTAGTTGCCCTTTGCTCATGATCACTTCCTCCTCTTCATCTTGATCCTGGTCTAAGGATTCTTCATTGCCCTTTCACCTTGGTTAGGATTACCTCATCCATTGGAACTTGAAGATTTTCCTTTTTCTTTGCTAGCCTGACATGTGAGCTCTTCCTTTAGTGATTGATTTGATTCAGTTAAGCCATCATTTGATTGCCTCCATAGCCCAGTGGCTTAAGAGCCTTGCTCTGTCCATTTGTTCCTAGAATTCCACCACCCAACAAATTCAAAACCTTATGAGCACTAAGAACTAGCCTAAAATCCCCTTCAAAAAAAGTTAAATTATAAAGAGAGAGCCCTCTCTAGACTTAGGTTGGCTAGAACCAAAGTCTAAAATATTAGGTTTGTGGTTACCTCAGATTATTCCTTCTTTTTATAACTTCTAGGGAAGACTTCTGAGTGATAACATGGCCAATGGGTGAGGAGGCTTGAGGGCATGAGATCCATATGTTTGGTAAGTCGAGTATCTCGCCCAAGCTAGGATTATGATGTAGGTGTTCTACCACATGACTCTTAAGGGTGCTTTTGGGAAGAGGGTAATTGCTGGGAAGATCGGTAGGAAATAGGATGGGTTGAGTAGTAGCTCCCCTACATCACCTATTGCTCGATATGGGGTCGAAGTAGTAGCCTCCCCCCAATGAGATTTTTGGGTGGTATCCTGATGACAAATATTTTTGGGTAGTAGCCTGAGAACATATATTTCTGTGTAGTAGCCTGATGACATATTTCAGTGTAGTAGTACGATGACATATTTCCAGGTAGTAGCCAACTGACAGATATTCTGGGTTGCAGCTCGTTGACAAAGGGTGGTAGCTTTTTCTCCCCATGATTATTCTTCTTTAGATTCGAGAATTTTGCTGCAGATAGAGTTGATCAGAGATGGGACACATGATGATATGATGACATATTGATTGATGGACAAATTTTTACAGGTGGAATTCTCCCTAGTTGAGAGGGGGTGTTAAAATATGAAACTACGTCCAAATTCCACTTTGGAATACTCATTTGATGGATATTATGATGGCATTGAGTTCCTATTTTAGAGAGGATCAAAATTGATGTAAATATCATCTTGTTCAGACAAGTAGAAGTTGGTTTTTGATTTTTTGCACCTACTCATGGATATTGGATCAGGCCGGCTTCACTCTCATGCACACTTGGTCAGGTCGACCTCAACATCAAATGGAAATTGTTGGACACCCCTAGAACCTTATAAATACAAGTGATCTAGAAGCTCATTTGGATATCATCACATCTAAGCATCTTCTTCTCTTGTATCTAATTTGGTTCAAAAATATCGATAGAGGAAAGGTCGTATAGGGGTCTGAAGTCATAAATATGAAGTTCACACAAAAGTTAGGGTTTTTTTTCTAGGCACACGCATAACACAGGAAAATATTGTCCACATATGCGCACATGCTAATGCCAAGGGAGCGTCTAGGGGTTTGACTACAATTGACAATCATTCAATGTTTTCTGAAGCTGTGTGAAGTTTGAATCAAATTGTCTAAACTGGTTTATGAAGTTGTTGGGTTGTATTTCCAACCATATTGTATTGGGCTCATTGTATTCTCTGCTGAACATTTTATGACAATATAATAAAAGAAGAATTTCAAAGAGTTTTCCCCCTAGTGGGGTTTTTCCCTGGTCTTTGACCAAATATGGTGTCTCTTGTTGATGTGTTGATTGTCTTCTTTGTCATTGCATATATTTTTCTATCTGAAATTATTGTTGATGAATGGAAAGGCTAATTGTAATTGGAAATATTGCTAATTACAATTTGGAATTGGGCTAAAGTAATTGATACAACACAGAACAATATGAAAATTAACATTATCTAACACATAAAAACTTCCACATTCGAAATGGCCCTTGGGCTACTTTTACCATTTATCATTGACAAAAATATTACAATACAATAAAACAATAAAATGGGCTTTGAGTTTTGCACGTGAAAATTCATATCATCAACAATCATATTAGCAACTTCATCTTTATAACGGTACCAAGTACACCTTGCGGAGGATTCATAACGTTTATGATCATATGTGAGACAACTACAATTTGTAAGCATGAGCCATATACACAATGCCTTTTGCAACATCCCTAAAATTAAAATAGCTTGTTAGCTTGTTCATATAAAACCAAGGTTCATTTTAATAATGCATAAGTTTTATTTAAATGTGCTAAACTATCCATGCACAAATATATAAACCCTAGTCATTGGAGTTATGAACATAAATATAAGCAAGGGATGATAATCATTTCTACAATCCCAGGTGTGGTATCTCGCAAGTGCTGCACTGTATTGCAACAATTTTGAAAGGAAAAATAAATTTCTTAAGCCTTAACATTTTCCTTAATATATTCCTATCACCATACCATGATCTTTAGAATTAATGTATTTTCATAGTTAATTCATCCATTAAAACACAATAATATTAAAATAAGACAAAAACACAATAGGTTCAATGCCATGAATTTATGTAATGGGTAGTCTTCAGACCAACTCCATCTAGCTTCATTCTTGCATAACAATTAAAAAGGCTTATTAATTTCTCCATCAAGGATCACTTCAAAAATGCACACGTTACATTTAAATTCCCCCATAACGCTGTTGTACAAATGGATAAACCCTAAACCATGAAGTCATGAAATCAAAATAGGGAAAGAGATATATTATTGTAGCCAGCTAAGGCACAATCTCTAGTAAGTGCCTCATTATCCTTCACAATTTTCAAGGAATATTAGATTTATGAAACCACTGCATTATTGCTTTACACATGCCTATGACTATGACTATGATCTTTAAGATTAATGACACTCTCATGCATAAACTAGATTTTACATGGTTGCAAGCATTTTTCTCTTATATAACTTGAAAACAATAATATTTATAATATAAGAAGTAGGATATAATAAACTTAAAGCCATAGTGAGTGATATCATGTGACACAGTAGGTTTCCCTATGTTTCCCTCTATCTTCATCCCTGCCAGCAAGGAACCAATAATTAGGGTATAAGATGGTGGAAATTACTAATAGCATAATAAAACATATAACAAGTATCCTAAGATTTCCAAAACTAATTGTGAATGGTTGGAAGGGGTTTACAACCGAGAGTTAATTTTCATTTTTCCACCACAATTGATTAATCAATTTCACTGATGTGACTCCAATTTAGCATGTACTTCAATATAACCTTCACTGGTCCTTCGCTTCAATTAGCTTGCATTCAAAGAGAATGAGTTAGATATTTCTAACTAAGATTTCATTATCTCACACCTCAATGGTGAGCTTGCTTTGGCTTATCATTACACCTTCATTCTTCCATCTTGTTCAAATTATAGGCTCTGCGAGTACAAAACCTTCACATCATTGGTAGAGATTGAAGAAATAGGGTTGATGCATTACATTGGAGGTAAAGAAGATGAATCATTGTGAAGAGAAGGAAAGAGAAATGCTAAGGTAGCTTTGCATAGGATTAGGTATGGAATGTTACACACAAACATGTGTGATTATTCAAAATCCCAATGCTAGTTGTATTGGCCATGAGCATTACTATTTTTTTTCCCTGGTTCATTATTGTAACATTTTCTTCGTTAGATTAGGGAGTGAAGCTGTCTAGTATGTTGTTATTGGTTATTATCTGATGCAACCTTGTATTGTTTTCCAACACACTGCTGGTTATCCTTTCAATGTATTGTGTATTAACATATGTTTCAATGCACCATAATTTAATATATATTTCAATGTACCAACTCCTTCTGATTCAAATTCTAGGCTCTGCGAGTACAAAACCTTCACATCACTGGTGTATTAACAGAGATTGAAAAAATAGGGTTGATGCATAGTTGATACATTACATTGGAGGTAAAGAAGATGAATCATTGTGAAGAGAAGACGAGAGAAATGATAAGGTAGCTCTGCATAGGATTAGGTATGGGATGTTACACACAAACATGTGTGATTATTCAAAATCCCAATGCTAGTTGTATTGGCCATGAGCGTTACTATTGCTTTTCCTTGGTCCATTATTGTAATATTTTCTTGGTTAGATTAGGGATCGAAGTTGTCTAGTATGTTGTTATTGGTTATTATCTGATGCAACATTGTATTGTTTTCCAACACACTGCTGGTTATCCTTTCAATGTATTGTGTATTAACATATGTTTCAATGCACAATCATTTAATATATATTTCAATGTACCAACTCCCTCTGGTTCAAATTCTAGGCTCTGCGAGTACAAAACCTTCACATCACTGGTGTATTAACAAAGATTGAAAAATAGTGTTGATGCATAGTTGATGCATTACATTGGAGGTAAAGAAGATGAACCATTGTGAAGATAAGGCAAGAGAAATGTTAAGGTAGCTTTGCATAAGATTAGGTATGGGATGTTACACACAAACATGTGTGATTATTCAAAATCCCAATGCTAGTTGTATTGGCCATGAGCGTTACTATTGTTTTTGCCTAGTCCATTATTGTAACATTTTCCTGGTTAAATTAGGAAGCAAAATTGTCTAGTATACTGTTATTGGCTATTATCCGATACAACCTTGTATTGTTTTCCAACACACTGCTGGTTATCCTTTCAATGTATTATGTATTGTATTATGTATTAACATATGTTTCAATGCACCATCATTTAATATATATTTCAATGTACCAACATTTAATATATAATTCAATGCGCCAACATTATAATTCAACTCACTTGCATTTTTATATGTTTCAACGTGGTTTGTATTTGTTTTATAACCTTTACATTACCATTCAACACACTTTGCAATTTTTATCTCTTCATTGCAATTCCTGTATCTTTGCATCGACATAGCTTTTGCATATATGCCTTTGTTTATTGTCCCAACGCACTTGTATATGATTCAAAGGCTTTGTATTTTTCCTTTATAATTGTTTTGGATCAACGTACTTTTTATAATTGTTATCACAACTCTTGAGTTTGTTTTTAACGCACCACTTTGCATTTGGATTTCCATCCTTTGCATTATTTAATCTTGAAACATTTGTGTTTGATCCAACGTACTTTGCATTTGATCCAAAGTCTTTGCATTATCACTCTTTGTTAGGATATTCCGACACATAGGAATAGTTAAGTATAACTTGGTCTAGTATAGAGTTAGGTAAAGTGTGTTTCTTTACTATGTACATTTGTAACTTACAATCTGACGGTCACGATATGTAGTGATCCGACGGTTCAT
>APFE030428760.1:47134-95365 GCA_000404065.3 Pinus taeda
TAGCCATGTTGGCACAGGCCGTGGACTGTTTCCCTCTCTGAGGGTTTTAACCACGTCAAAATACTGGTGTATTGATCTGTGATCTGTTTGTGAGCGATGTCTTTTTGGTGTTCTGTCTGAGGAACTTACCCTGTAAATTCCTACACTCTTCACACTGTGTAATTGGCTTTTAAGAAACATTTAAATTATTGTAACCGGCTTTAAACCAATATTTGTATTTTCCTTAACATACTTTGCATGTGTATTTTAATATAGTATTCTCATTTAAATACATTCAACCCACCAGCATGTTAACATTATCATTTCAATTAATTGCTTTAATTATTATTTCAATGTGTTGATTTATTTTATTATTTCAATGTGTTATTTTATTATATTTGCCACGAATATATTGTGTTTAGTTTTGCATTGACTAGATCTTAGTTTTCTTTTAACCAAAAATATTTGAAACATATCCAAAGTTTAACATTATCAATTAAAATTTATTATTTTTAAACAATATTTAAATTCATTTAGCTAAAATACTATTGGTTCTATTCTTTCACCTCTTATTCTATAATGATGAAAATGTACTTCACTATTAATTTATATTGTACAACTTAATTTACAGCTTCCGCTATAAAATGACAGATGTACTCCATCACTAATTTATGCCTTTGTCTAACAATTATGCTTTTTTGCTAAGTTATGGAAATTCCAGCCATATTTTGAAAAAAAACTGGCAGGGATTTCTGTAAATCCAAGTAAAAGCTGTCAAAATTCATAATTTCAGGTGTTTTAGACATTGTTGATGGTGCTGAATCCATTTCCACTATCAAAAACATGATTCAAATACCGCCTCTACAAGATTTTTTGAATTTTTTTTTGCCTGGATTCCAGCCACTTTTGACGGTCCAAGCAATTCCTCCGCCTCTGTAGATGACTCCTTGATTTATATTGTACAACGGTCCCCACTTTGTATCTGCAATAACTCCTCTAAATAGTGCAGACTCCAAGTGAAACCTATCTTAACCACGTGTAATATTAAATCGCCGAAGGAGGAAAGGGTTATCACATGGATTATGAACATCCTAATGAATACTCAAAGGGGCCTACACTGCTCTAGGATCTGTACCACTTATGTCTCGAGTATCGAGTTGTGTTTAGTGCGACTTTTTAGAAATTTTTTGGTGGGTTTTTCCAGTCTAATTTTTCTAAAATATGGTAGGAATTTATTGAAATCACAATCTTGATGGATAACCCCTGCACAATCAAAGTGCCCTAAGGGTTTTCTAGGGTGATGAATCCAATACACAGTGAAAAAACCAGTTTAAATAACAAAAATCAATATTTCACCTCAAATTTTTCTGCCGAATTCCAACACCGGAAAGTCCAAAAAATCAACAAATCCCTTTAGTATATGATAATTTCTATTCTGAGATAGGAATGAATTGCACATAATTGTAGGTTTTTCTTTTCAGTGCGCCAGATTATTGTCTCAAAATTTATGCAAAGGACCATTTCTATTCTGAGATAGGAATGAATTGCACAGAATTGTAGGTTTTTCTTTTCGGCGCGTCGGATTATTGTCTCAACATTAGTGCAAAGAATTTAGAAGTTTGGGAAAATTTAATGTACATTGGTTAATTCTGTGCTTCTTTGTGATTTTCTATCTTTCGTTAATATATTAAATGCATACCATAATTACTAAATTAGAGTTTGAATTTGATTTGGTTAAAAAAGTTTTTTTTTTTTTTTTTTTTTTTTTTTTTTTTTTTTTTTTGTTTTGTTTTTTTAATAAGTATGCATTTTACTGTATTCAAAAATATTAAAATGCAATTACAAAATTATGAATTCTCCAAAATTGATCTCTTTTTTTCTTTTAAATTTAAGATGTTATAAACATCTCAGTGTAAAATAGTCCAAAAATAAACCGAAACAAAATGTATCAAATTATTTAATATTATATAATGAGAAAAATTGTAAAATAAAATTTAATAATTTTAGATAAATGAAATAAACTACAAATAATCTCTATATACTAAAAAATTTATATATCAAGTATTAAATAGATAAATCTATATAAGCTTGATCATATAAAAGTCATTTACAACCATTGTGACTATCTGGCTATTAGATCTATTAATACCAACTAACTATGTGATCTAGATTTATTTAACAATAACATGATTAGAATCAGATTGTGATTTTTAATCGAGTGATGCACCCATTCTCACGGTTTTTAGTGGACAGGAACTGGGTAATTACAATTGATAGTAAAAAAATGTTTTGGGATTAGAGAAATGAGCTCGGCAATTTAGCTCTGCTTATTCTATGTGGGACTTTTGATTTAGTCATTTGTAATGGCTTGACTAGATGGGCAAAGTCCGATAATTTCACTTGCAATACTTACAATGGAGCAAGTGTGGTAGATTATGTAATTTGATTGCATGGTTTGTGTGAGAATATGGAGGAAGTTTTGATTGGAGATCAACTGTGGGACTTGAAATTAGAACACAAGTCCATTTATTGATGTTTCTCTTGGATTGGAAAGAAACAATTAGAGTAAAAATTTAGCATGTCCAATAAAATCTCCCACAATGCATAATTCTTTTGATCCCAGAAAATTGTAATACGTTCAAAATGATGCTAGAGATGCTCTTCAAGAAGGAGAAAATTACAATTCACAACCTTCATAGTCATGAATTAACACATTTAATTCAATGCGCACTTGCAAAGTGCAAAAGAGCAAAAATTAAGAAGTTTGAAACAAATTGCTTTCCGGTTAATGCTTGGTTTGATGAGGAATGCAAAAATGCAAGGAGAATGTGGAAAGAGTCAAACAAGGATAGCATAAAGCTCAAAGCTTACAAGCAGTTATTAAGCAAGAAAAAGACTGATTTCATGGTTTCAAGGATGGAAGGACTAATCTTCCTTGGGAAAAATAATCCCAAATTATTTTGGAAGGTGCTCCAACTAAAAAATATACAAGTTGTAAATAATATTACAACTTCTAAATGGTTTGACTATGCAAGACAACTCTATGAGCAGGTTCCCAAGGTTGACCCTCCCCCCTTGGTCAACGTTGATACTGAACCCTTCACAGTACAAGAGGTAGAGATGGGTATCAAGAAGTTGGGTGTTGGAAAAACAAAAAAAAAGACTTAGCTAAACTCCAAGCAAAATATCTAAAGTGGGGCTCAAAAATTCTTGCACCTCACATTAAAAAAATCTTCAACAACATCATACAAGAAGGGTTCCCCACAGATTGGACAACTAGTTTGGCAATACCTCTTTTCAAGAGTGGTGACATCAATAATCCCTCCAATTATAGGTCCATCATGATAAACCCTTTGTTTGCAAAGCTATTTGGAAGCATGCTAGAAAGCAAACTTAGTAAGTGGGAAAAAGAAAGAGATAAGCATGCTAAAGGGCAAGCAGGTTTTAGACCTAAACATTCCACAGTTGATCATTGTATAACTTTAAGGCACATCATTGAAAAAGTTTAAGAGAAAAAGGAAGAAATATTTTGTTGCTTTGTTCATTTCAGAAAAGCGTTTGAGTCGGTTCATAGGGATAAGCTTTGGAACAGAATGGAGGAACTTGGGGTTCCTAAACATTTGAGAGTAGCTGTGCATAGACTGTATGAAGAGGTGAAAGTCAAAATTAGAACTTCAATAGGCATTTATGAAAGTTTTAGAAGTGATATCAGGGTCAAGCAAGGTTGTCCACTATCTCCTACCCTTTTTGGTTTATATATCGACAAGCTTGAGGAGTGGTTAAATTCGCATGGGGGTGATGGTATCTATTTGGGCAAATTTGTTATAAGGCTTCTTTTGTATGCAGATGACCTTATTCTGATTGCTAAATCAACTCTTGGTTTGCAAGAGCACTTACTATCCCTTGAGAATTTTTGTAAAAGTGTGGGGATGCAAGTCAATATTAGAAGAACAAAAGTAGTGGTCTTCTCTAAGAAAAGAAAACAAAACCAACAAGTTCTACTTTGGAGGCAACATTCTGGAAGAAGTTGCGGATTACAAATACTCCAGAATTAATTTCAACAAAAATCTAAGCTGGAATGGTTGTAGAAAAAAAAGAACTTTGGGGGGTTGGAAAGCATTTTATGCTTTTCAAAATAGGTGTAGAGAGGCAGAGTTATGGGACTGGACAACCATTCAAACTTTTTTTGGGCTTTTAGTGATTCTGGTGATTCTCTATGGTTGTGAACTATGGGTCAACAGTACATCCAGCATGCAGTGGAGACAAATTGAGAAAATTTAGAAGTGTTTGATTACAAACAAATTTAAGATTAAAAGTGCAGTTCTTTATGATATCTTGTTAAGTGAAACATGGACTGCTCCTATTGAAGCATTTGCTACGGCGCGAGTCATAAGGTATTTAAAAAAAATTGAGCAAATGGAAGAGGGTAGACGGCCTAAGGTTGTTTTTAATGATAGATTGTGCAAGAGCAAAAAAACTTGGATGCAACAAAATAGCAAATGGTTTAGTAAATGGAATATTTGCTTGAATGGGTGTCCCATAAAAAATAAAGAGATAAAAACTTTTGTTATGGAAAAGTTCCACAAGCATACTTGGGATAAGGAGCTAGGAAGAAAGAAAAATTACTATATTGAAGTGTTTAATCCCACTCATAGTCATCAACCAAAAGCATACATAGAGGCGAATATCTATTGGAGAGACAGATTTCTTATTGCTCAGTTAAGGACTAATTCTCATCAAATCCGTTGTGAAGCAGGGCGCATGAAAATGCCAAAAGAAGTGTGGGAGGAAATAGTGCATTTTTTGTTCTTCCGGAAAAGTGGAAACAAAAAAACATTTCATTTTAGAATGTGAGGCTGTCAAAGACAATAAGGGAAGTTATGCATATATGCTAGCAGGTAACTCTTGGGATAATTTATTTAGTGAGGGTTTGTCAAGAAGCGTGGAGCATTTAGTTTGCAACTTCACAAAAAAAAATGATTAAAAAACATTCTATCTATCTTTAACTTTATAAAGATTAAAAATAATTTCTTTTCTTTTTCATTTTTCTATATATTTTTTTTTTATATATATTTTAAAATTTTGAAAACAAAATATTTAGTTATCCACCATTATCTTAAGCATACTAATCCCAAATCAAACTTAGTAATCAAAGTTCCGTATTCTTAGACTAATTTACACCAATTCAACCTAATTTGATAACTATGATGTGTACGGGTTAATACCAAAGTCCTTTATGGGTTTTTCATTAATATGTCCGCAGGTTGGAAGAATGGAGGAAGAAACCTTTGCTTCAATTGACATTCGGCTGGAAAATACTAATCGACTTGCATTTATTACTCAATTAGGAAACTTGCTAAACACTAATTAATTTTTGAGCGGGTTTCTAATAATATTATTTTTAACTCTTATTTTTATATTTCTCACAAAATATATTTACTAATAATAAATTATCATTGGTGTAGTGTGATACATGGTGTTACTTGGATTATATTTCTCATGAAATATATTTACTAATAATAAATTATCATTGGTATAATGTGATATACGTTGTTACTCGTATTGAATAATTATTTTGGCAGCGATTATTTTTACATATTTTACTTGATAAATAATGTATATGAAAATCCTTTATTAGATGTCAAGCAAAATAACTTTTCTTAATGTTGGTGTTTGGTTTGTTCACTACAAACAAATATCTTTTGAGTTATCTATGATTTTCAATTTTTTTTAATATTTTATTATATATAATATTAAAAATATTAAAAAATAAAAAAATTTGAAATAATGTAATAAATTTCAAGTTATATTTAACATGACTGCAACATATTTATTTATTATTATTTTTTTTTTGAAAAAAATGTTTTTTGACAAATAAATATAAGTTATTATTAAATAATCTCTACCAAAAAATAGTTATTATTTCATTGAATTTTCTTTATTGTGTATTAGTTAAAATATTTTAAGTTAAATACTTTATCATATTTATTATTAAGTATAAGTAGATGAAATAGTTATTTGTATATAATGTATAAATTCTATTCAAATTTAGCACGATTTCAATATGAAGTTAAGGTTTTATTATAAGTTAAATTTTTGGCATATATTTCATTTTCAACGGATCTTAGCATTGTATATAGATTTTCCTTTTTAAAAGCTTTAGTCTGCTTTATTAGCATCATTGATGTCAACATTCAGTTTAGTTTTTTATTTGGCTAAAACAATTTGCATTATTTTGCAAAATTTAACATTACAAATACAATATTATTATTTTTTTAATAATTTTTAAATCTATTTATTTTTAATATGATTGGTTGTATGCAATGATTACATTGTACACTCAAATATTTATCAATTTTTGTGAACTACCATGAAATATTCAATTGTATTGCCAAAGTTTTTGGAGGCACGGTATGTTTGTTGAATACTAAGATGATATATTTGTGATTGCCCATTCCAACTCAACTCAATTACTTTCAGTTCCACTTTGTGCATTTTTCTTTTGGGAAGTGTGACATAATTATATTGTTTTAAATGCAAACACCACAAAAAGGAGAGTAATTCAATACATTGAGATCTCCCACACTCACCTTGCTTTTCATATAAGTGCCTTTACTAAATATTTAATGCTTTTAATTTCTTTATTTAATATGGCCATGTCATTAATTTGCATCCTTCCATGTACCCAACATTTGTGTACCCTAATCACTAAGAGGTTGGGCAAGAAATTAGATTTGACTTCCCTATAAAATATAAATGTTTTGTCAAACTTTTCCCAACACAAAAACTTGAGTAAAATTTGTTGACTAAAAGTCATGGTAATGGTGTTGCTCCAAATTTGACACTATGTAAGCCCATCTTCAACAATCAATATTGGCATAATAAATTTTTTTGTTTAGGGTATAATTTAGGTGTTTTTTTTCTTCTCATTTTTAAATTACACTTTAGAATTTTTAAAGAGACCAAAAAGGAAATTTGAAACAATCATTAGAATGCGTGTATAAATTCTAAATCCAAGTTTATAATATGTAAAATCTTATACAAACTATCTATCCTATAAATTTTAGGTTAAACATTTAAGAATTCCAAATCCACATTAATTTACCTCAATTTTTCTCCTTTTATTTTCTCCAGTGGGAAAACCTATCGTAAACTAACAATTGAGTAGTTGTTATTGGCTACTAGAATAGTGGTCATTGGATGTTATCCACAAATGCATCTTGACTCATCATCAAAATTTGTATTTAAAAGAAAAAACATAAAATGGAATATATTAATAAAGAGAAAATAATTAATAATTTGTTATCAAAATATTTAGAATTTACAAATTGCATAACTTGACTTGTATAGTTTTATCTATACTTTTGGTTTGTTTCTGCATGCACTTATATAAGCTTCCATTTTGCCAAATCCTCATAGTATTTTATTTTAATTTAGCTATATTTAAACTAGGTGGCAGGCTACTATGTAGCTTGTTTCATTATTTCAATGAATTGCTTTATTTAATTATTTCAATGCATTGCAATATCACTATTCAATTCACTGACATTTTAATATGTTATCACAATGCTTTGTGCATTGTTTTAATATATGAGCAACACTCTTTTATTTCTTTCAACACATTGTATACACCCTCTATTATACCTTATTCACAACAATTGTATTAATATCCAACACAACAACGTTGAATATATGATGCTTGCAACGTTTAACGTGTATCCTTGTAAAGATAAATAAAATGAAAAATCATTTCTATCAATTTAGCATAAAAAGCAGATGAAATATATTGTGGAAAATAATTTACAAAAGCAATGAAACAATTCATTAACTAAAGAAGTATAAATACAATAAGATAAGCATTAGAAGCTCAAGCAAAAGAATCCTCCCCAAACTTGAAAACAACTCTTTGCATGTGTTGAATGGCTTTATTATTGCAATGTTTGAATAACCTCCATATGACCTTGAAAGGTAATAAACATTTATCTTCTTGCACCTCTCATTCCATGTTTGTGCTATTCTCTTTTACCATGTCCCCATAAAATTAGGTTTGCAAATTTCCCATGCTTATTAGGGTTTAATGTCGCTTTGAAATCCTAGCTTGTATATCTCCAAGATTCACATAAATAGGCACTAAATGTATTCGAAAGGGAAAATATTATTGCATATATAGAACTTTGAAAGATTACCTACATGCCCAAACATAATAAACATTAGTAAGATTGTACTACATAAGATAATTTCTTATAATTTTAATGCTAAAGCTCTGAATGCCTAATAAATGATTGAGATTGCAAGCATAAGATGGTTGCGATGCCTCTCATATCTTGAAAACTAATTCAATGCATAATATGAAAGTTGAAGACTTACTCTTGAATATGACAAAACATATATCTAAAATCTCTTCACCATTCATAATCAAGCAGACTTAAGTCTTGCATCATCATAACATTCCTTTAAGCAAAATGAAATGCAATAGTAAAACAAAAAGATTTAGAAGTTGCATTGGTTTGTCAAAAGATACTTGAGTTTGAAAACGAGTTCAATATTCAAGCACATGAACTAATTTAATAACCAAAAGGCATAAATGTAAAAGTCAATCTCCAACAATGACGATGCAACTAGCATGAATTAAAAATGCCATGAAATGCTCATAAAGGTTGAGGTATGTGTTAGAAAATCGGAAAGGCAGAAATATTTTCTCTTGTTGATAATTACTTTTGATTTCTTTGAGTTCTTATTATCTTTCTTATGTTCTTATTTTATCTTAGTTCATTAAGAAATTAGCAAAACCAATACACAAAGATCAAGGCCACTAGATGTAGGCACCTAGCCAGGGCTAAAACCCCTATGTAGGGGAAAACCCAGTCAAGAACTCTTCCTTCAATAATTCAAGATGGGATAGAACAAGAACTACAGACCTTCCTCCTCAACCAAGTCAACCTTCCAATGAGATACATCAACCTTTAATAGTCTCTTCTTGTCCAACAACTACAACCCAACATCAACCCAAAAATTTCAGCCCCAACTTCTACAATAACTTCAGAATTTCGACTTCCCCAACAACTATAGAATTTCGTTCCCAAACAACTATCCAGGACTTTGCATGAGTGAGATAAGAGAGAGAAAAAATGGACTTCTCTTTCTTGATAAGGTCCTCCTTCTTTGCTAGCCCTTTCTTCTTCTTCCTTCGCACTTTTCCTGGCCCCAGAAGTTGCAGATCAGACTTGGTGAGTTGGTGTTCCAAATGAGGTCAAGTTGCTGCCTTTATGTACTAGTTTTAGCCCCTCAGTTTAGGTCGACTTGTCCAGTTTTAGGCTGACTTGGTGGATGAGGCTTAGAAGACCTAATTTACATGAAAATAAATTTACTTCTTGACAAATAAATCCCAAGAAGGGTTCTTTACATTATGACATGGATAAGGACCCTTGACATACACCCTAGAAGCCTGCAATGGAAGCTTTGACCTAAAACAAATTGACCCAAGCATGAAACCCATGCTTTAATAAGTAAATTTATTTAATAATAAATTTTTCTTTCTTTCTTTTGACAAATACATTACATCATGACTCAAATACAATTATGAAGATTGCCACTAGTTACATTCTTCAACACTCCCTCTTAACTAGGGAGGTATTCATAATTACAAATATATATAGGTAAATGGAAGATCTCCAAAATGAACTATGAAGAGTTCTAGCACACTTAGTGCTGTGGATTAGAAACTTGACCAGGGTATTCTATCTGGGTGGGACTAAGAGGGAATCAAGCTTTCAGTGAGTCTAGGTACCATCAAGCTTACTTGCTAACTGTCAACCCATGGATCTAGGTGTGTAAACAAGGTCATAGCTCCAAGACCAACGCCACCCTCCCTCTTCAGGATATAGAAATCAACACATAGTCTAACCAGATGTCCTCTAAAGCATCTTCCATTAGATGCTTCTGTTGAGAAATATATTAGGGAAATGATTAGAGTGATTTATCTTTTATTGATAACTGCTTGTGATGTTCTTTTACTTTTCTTACTTATTTAGATTCTTTAATTATTATTATGTTTGTGTACCATCAAACAACTACCAAAACAAGAAGAATAAGAACACAAAATATAGGCTACAAGCTAGAGCCAAAACCTCTCCATTTGAGAGGAAAACCCACAAATCTCTTCTCTTCTTATAGATTCTTCAATTGATGAATTCCAAGACTTCTAGACTAATATTAATACCTTACAAGACCAAGTCCAACCATTTCAGATGATTTACTTCCTTTTTCCACGTCAAACCCAATCAAATCTCTTTCAGTAGCACAACTTTGACCTCTAGCTGTAGAATTTCAGCCTCTACTGCAGGTATAAAATTTTCGGCCCTCGTACAACAACTACTACCACAAATGTGAGCTTTTTCTAGCCTCCCAAGGCTTCCTTATACCTTCAATTGGATTTTCTCTTCCTTTTGGAGCTTGAGGATGGCTTATTGTGACCTTTGTTGAACTTTTTTCCCTTCCTTCTTCGAGATCAAACCTATAGAAGAAAACCCTAGACCAACCATAGAAACACTAGCCTTCCTTCACATGTATGAGAGAGAAATAGCCCAAAGACAAGTATCCTTCATCCTCTTCCTTCTTTGCTGCCTTCTTCTTCTTCCTCCTTCACTTAAATGAGGTAATGATGAATGTCTAAGGAGGTCGAGTTTCCTCCTTTATATAGGATTCTCAAGGTGGATGCAACTCCTTAATTTAGGCCAACTTGTGAGCTATGAGACCAAATTTGTCTTGAAGGGTATTTTGACGCTTTTAAGGATAAAAATAATTTTCTTTACAATTTAAAATGTGCCTAATGGGGTATCCAACTTATGGCAACGACTCTTTTGAATTCTTGACCTAGGACAAAGCCTAGAAGCACCTAATGGGTGCTTGACCTATAAAATAAAAGAGCTTGACCATGAAACCCATGTTAGATAATAATAATAATAATAATTTTTATTTCATTTTACAATATACAAAAATAAAAAATACATTTCATATTTATGAAGAGTGAACCTAGTTACACATTTTTCAACACTCCCTGTTAACTAGGGAGGTATTCATAAATGGTACATGGACATTCTAAATCTTGAAGAGATCCCATAAGAAGAGTCATATTGGTAACCCATCTGTATAACATAATATCAACCAACATTGTCATATAGAAAGGCCTTCACTAACAACTCTATCTCTCCACAAGATCAGGGCACAATGTTGGCAAGACCAATGATTTATAGACACCATCATCATTGTATCTCAACTTTCAAGGTACATACCCCACCTGGGTTTCCACAAATTATTACCTTCCTTGGGATACTCTTATCTTGGATAGATAGTCCTCAAAGAATATTGCTCCATGACTACTCTTATCTTGGATGCCCACCTCATCCTGAAAGAGTATCAGATGCTAGATGCTTACCCAATCCACAATTCTATCTTCCCAAGTGAAGACAAGAATGTTGTGCCTATCTCTCCCTCTCAACATGGGAGGATACATCAACCAAACCAAGATTGTCTCTCAAATACAAAATCTTCTTATTAGGAAGATATTTTGTCAATATGTTAGCTACTTGCTCATAGGTGGATATATATTGTAGCTACAACACACAATCTTGTACTAGCTTTCAAATGTAGTGATACTTGTTGTTGATATGATTGGTCTTTCCATGAAATGTTGGGTCTTCAGACAATCATATACAACTAGTGTTATCACAATGTATCACTCTAGGGTCCATTGGTCCTTCAAATAGGTTGGATAACAGCTTCCTCAACCAGACAACTTCTTTTCTTACTTCACAAACTACAATATACTAAACCTTAGCACTACTCAAAGAAACTCTTTTTTGCTTTCTGATCATCCATGAGATCATAGAGGAACCCAAACTCAAACATCCTCCTATAGTTCTCCTTCCATCCTGCTCACTACATCCCCAGTCGAAATATGCATATCTAATGAAGTGGACATCATTCCTCTTATCATATTGCAGGCAATAGTGGAGGGTTCCTTGTAGATATCTCAGTATATGTTTTGCTACTATCCAATGATCATGCCTCATCTACACTTGGAATTTAATGAGAACATTTACTGCAAATCATATGTGGTTGAGTATTCACTAAGTACATGAGTGAGACAATTAATTTTTTATACTTGGAAGGATCCATAGGGCTTGATTCAAAACTCTTTAGTGTTTTTAGGTTTGTGATCATCGGGGTTGTCATTGGTTTGAAATCCATCATGTCAAACCTCTTCAACATATTGATCACATACTTTTCTTGACCTAGATAGATCTTATTAGGTCCTTGCTAGACTTCTAGTCCCAAATAGTAGTGCATCAACCCCAGATCCTTCATGTCAAATCTGCTGCAAGTTGCTTCTTACATTCTTCAACTTGAACTTCCACACCTGTCAAGAGAAGAAAATCCACATATGGAAAAAAGATTACCATCTCTCCCTTCACAACTTTAATATAAGGGTTCAGATCAACAATTTTTTTCTGATGCCTAATCTTTGTAGGTATGCATCCATCCTAGCATACCATGCCCTTGGTTTTTGCTTGAGGCCATATGATGACTTCTTCAATTTGTAGACATATGCCTTTATATCTTTAACTTCAAATCCCAATGGTTGTTCTATATAGAATTCCTCATCAATTATGCCATTCAAGAATGAGATCTTAACATCCATTTGGTGGATGTTCCATCCCATTGATGTTGCTAAAGAGACCAATGAACAAATAGTTGTATACCTTGTTGTTGGAGAAAATGTCTCTTCATATTTGATGCCTTCTTGTTGATAGAAGTCCCTAACAAAAAATAGTGCCTTCTATTCATCAATACTTTCATCTAGTGCATGCTTTTATCTTGTAGAGCCATTTGGAAGTTACCACGGATTTGTCTTCAGGCCTAGCTACAATCTCCCAAACTCCATTCTTCATTATAGATTGATATTCTTCATTCATGGAATCCTTCCATTCTTGGTGATTGACAACTTCTTCAAAGGTGGATGGCTATGCTTCTATTAATTTTGACATGTAGGATGCATACCTAGAATATCATTTGGGATTCTTGCTTTCCTTGAATGTACCTTGAGCTGTTCCATGACCTTTTGCATCTAGAAGTGTAGAATTCAACCAGTTAGGAATTTTTCTAGTTTTTGGGACTACCATAGGTTTTATAGGTTCACAGGGACCTTCATCTTCATGGTAAGATTATTATTCCCTAGTAAATTCTTCTTTAAATACTGAAATTTCTTCTTCATCAAAGTCCATAGGGGGTCATTTGATTTCTTAAATGAAATACTTTCGTCCAATATCACATCTCAACTCACTTATATTCAATGTCCTTCCTTTATGTAGATCATGTAGGCCTTAGAAGAGTTACTGTAGCCCACTAACATTCCCTTCATGCCATATGGATCCAACTTCTTTCTTTTGTCATTAGGTATATGAATATAGACAATACAACCAAAAATTTGGAGATGATATACGATTGGTTTCTTCCTAGTGAACACTTCTTCGGGAGCCTTATTATCTAGTGATCTATGGGGACTTCGATTTTGCATGTATACAACTGTCTTTGTAGCTTCACCCCACAAAAATTTCGGTAAATATTGATCATGTAACATTGATTTTACACTTTCTTCAATTGATCGATTCTTTCATTATGGAACTCCATTTTGTTTAGGATTATATGGAACTATCAACTCCCTCTTGATCCTAGACTCCTTATAGAAAGATATGATTTTCTTAGATGTGTATTCTCCTCCATTTTTGGATCTTAATATCTCAATTCTCATTTTTGTAAGGTTCTCTACTTCAAATTTGAATTCTTGAAATTTGGTAAATACTTCATCCTTGGATTTCATTAAGTAAACCCAAGTTTTCCTTGAATAGTCATCTATAAACGCGACATAATATAGATGACCTCCAAATGATTTAGGATTCATAGGACCACAAACATAAGAATGAATAAGATCCAAGATTTATTTGGACCGTGAAGCACTGCTTGCAAATGGTCTCTTGGTGTTCTTACCCAATGCACACCCCTTGCATACTCCTTCGTGATCTTCTTTTAGTTTGGGGATTCCATCTACTATTTAATTTAGAGTTGAAAGGATTTTGAAATGGATATGAATGAATCTTCTATGCCAAAGTTCACATGGGATAATTTCAATGTGAACTAAATCTTGAGCAAGAGGAGATAACAACCTGCAAAGTCTTCATGAATCCGAATCACTATAGCATTTTCTAGGCTTGAGTTTTTACCCCATATTAAAACTTTTCCATCAATGAAAGACACTCTATCACCTCTATCTTCTAGACTTGAAATGGGGAGTAAGTTCTTACTCAAACTTGGAACAAATAGGATGTTGTTGAGATGAATATTTCCCTCATTCTCTAGCTCTATCAAAGTTGATCTAATTCCTCTCACAAGATAGCTCTTATTATCACCAAGCTCTACGGAGTAAGAATAATTTCCTTTTAACCAGTCATGTGTCTTGATGTTCCACTATCGATCACCCAAATGTTCTCATCTTGAAATGTGCCAATGAAAGCTGAGAAGAGTCCTTCGTCCTTTGTCTTGGTCACTTCCTTCTTTGGAGTAAATAGGAGATTCCATACTTCTTTGATACCCTTCTTGATATGAATTTCTACCTTTGAACACTTCATTATAAATTTCTTCAATGTAGTAGAGATCTTCATATTGCCCTTATCCAACCTTAGCTCTAAGGACCGATACCATGTTGAGAAATCTATTAGGACAATGATTAGAGTGATTTATCTTTTATTGGTAACTTCTTGTGATGTCCTTATACTTTTCTTACTTAATTAACGTCTTTACTTATTATTATGTTTGTGTATCATCAAACAACTACCAAAAAAATAATAAGAACACATAATATAGGCTGCAATCTAGAGCCAAAACCTCTCCACTTGAGAGGAACACCTGCAAATACTTTCTCTTCTTATAAATTCTTCAATTGACGAATTCCAAGGCTTATAAACCAATATCAATACCCTCCAATACCAAGTCCAACCCTTTTGGATGATGTACTTCCTTTTTCCAAGTCAAACCTAGTCAAATCTCTTCCAATAACACAACTTTGACCTCCAACTGCAAAATTTCGGCCTTTAATGCAGGTCTGAAATTTTCGGCCCTCCTACAGCAGCTGCTACCACATGTGTGAGCTTCTTTTGGCCTCCCAAGGATTCCTCAAACCTTCTCTTGGATTTTCTATTCCTTTTGGAGCTTGAGGATGGATTATTGTGACCTTCACTGACCTTCTTTCCCTTCCTTCTTCAATATCGAACCTGCAGAAGAAAACCCTAAACCAGCTGTAAAATCCCTAACCTTCCTTCGCATTTGTGAGAGAGAAATATCCCAAAGACAAGTCTTCTTTTCCCCTTCCTTATTTTTTGCCTTTTTCTTCTTTATCCTTCTCTTGAATGAGTGAGTGATGAATGTCCTTCAAGGAGGTCGAGTTTCCTCCTTTATATAGGCTTCTCAAGGTGGACGTAGCTCCTTAATTTGGGCCGACTTGTTAGCTACGAGGCCGACTTGGTCTTGAAGGGTATTTTGACACTTTTAAGAACACAAATATTTTTCTTTATAATTTAAAATGTTCCCAATGGGGTTTTCAACTTATGACAATGACTCTTTTGACTTCTTGACCTAGGACAAACCCTAGAAGCACTTAATGTGTGCTTGACCTATAAAATACAAGACCTTGAGCATGAAACCTAGCTAAATAATAATAATAATAATAATAATTTTACTTTCATTTTACAATATACAAGGATCAAAAGTACATTTATATTTATGAAGACTGAACGTAATTACACATTTTTCAACAAATTCATCTCTCCCTAATAAAATACATATATCCATTTGTCCAAGCATGCTTCCCAAGTGTTCATCTTTGATTTATGGAGAGATTTACCTGTTAAAATGAAAATCCCAATCAACAATAAAGTTTCAAATATACATATAGGTAAACGCAAGCCTTCAAGGTCCTCAATCATCCTGATGCCACTTATTCATATACAAAGTGTTGGAAAATTTTCTTCTTTCATTTCTTCAACATCACTAAGTCATCCTTAATACATTGTAGATCTATTGATTCTCTGATTTCATCTACAAGGTATCCATCATGACTATCATAATACTCCCTCCCTCTCAACTTGGGAGATGTACTCTTTTCTTCTAACGATGTTCCCTCTTAACTTAGGGAGATCAACAATTTTCTCATTGTATAACATCATATAAGTTTCAACCTTTCAAGACTTCATCAAGGTCATCTTAATCATCATAACTTCCTTCATCATGCTTATATGAACATCTTCAACATCTTGAAGATTATGTACCTGCAAATCTTCAATAAGTACAACCAAATACAAATCGAAGCATGAACTTAACTAGATCAAAATCATGTTAATATAATGGAAGCATCAAAACAATCAAATACTTTAGACATCAAATATCTAAACCTAGTTAGCTTTATAATCAACAAGAGACACATACTAGATTTCAACCTCTTTTTAGGGTTTTGTTACTAACCCTTAGACTCCATATACGAGACACAAACCCTAAGATATCAACAATTCAATAAAGTAACAATTCTCATATACATCTAAGGTTTCAACAATTTTAGACTTTACTAGAATTTGTTACAGACCCTAGACTTTATTATCAAAACTAAATCATATCGGAAAATAATATCATCATATCTTAGAATATCAATCTCTACAAGGGTCTTGTTACAAACCTTAGAATTCAAAAACTAAAACATGAGTATCAATAAGCATAGTCGCATATACATAACTATGATTTCATAATCATGCACTAGCATATCACAACAATATCTACTAGGTAAACCGAAGACACAAACATTAATACTTTAAAGTTAAATATTTTGACCAGGCTAGGGTTTTGATCAGACAGATGAACATGCACCTAGGGTTTCATTCCTTTGATATTACTGCAACTATCACAAAGATTTTAGCTTATAAACCCTAATTTATCAAACCCTAAATATTTAAGGTCTAGACATTAACAGGAAACCCTAAAGGGTTGGGTTTTCTATCATAACAATACCAAAACCCTAAACATCAAAAGGATAGGATTCCTAGATTTCCTCAACAACCCTAAGTAGACTAGGGTTTCATAATATTGACATACCCTTAGCAACAAAAGGCTAGGGTTTTATAGTGAACCCTAAAGGTTAAGGTTACACAAGAATGATTAAGTAATATCATGAGGGTAGATTCAAACTAATGATTAATCACCCTAGCAAGAATATTTGTTATTTAAAACCCTAGACATAATGATGTTAGTAATGTAATTCAAATTTCAAAATAAAATGAACATACCTTTTACATGAAGAGAAATTTATAACAAAACTTATAGTCTAAGACGTACCTTGAGTTTTTCATTACCAAGCCTTGTAGAAATTCAATTCTTTGAAGGGCCTCCTTTGCAACATAACTTCCTTCATGCTTAAAGTTTATGTTTTGAAGTCTCCTCCATAACCTTTGTGCATTCAACAATCTTTTCCTTGATTTGTTCTTTACCATACCTCGTAGGACATCAATTCGTTAAAGGACTTCCTTTGCAACATGACTTATGTTAGAGTCCTATAAATTATAGGATCTCAAGATGATTGAGTATTCTTTATTTGTGATTTCATATTGTATATAAATTTCAATATTCAAATGATTTCCAAAAATAGAACAATAAAAAATGAAAAGAGGGTATGTTAGAAAAATAAATAAGAAAAAATGAAAATATGAACCCCACAAAAGAAAAAATAGAAAATAAGACTGAAAGTGCTGCAAGTCCAAGTGCCACTACTAATAAGTTAGATCGTTTATTCCATTTTCAAATAAGGATTGTGTGTAAATTGTTATTGAATCCAACAATGATTAAAATTCTGTTTAGGTTATATAGTTTAATCATGATTGAACTCATTTAAATTTCTGTTAAATAGATTAGTGAATGAAGGTTTACTAAACAATTTAAACTTGGTAAATCAGTAGCTAGGTAGAAATAAAATTGATCTCGCAAAGCAAGAATATAAAATGTTAGCTTAGAAAAATAATGGAATGCAAAAGGGTAGGTAGAAGCACTATGGTGATTAGAGGAAAAACATGAATATTTTATCCTAAAGTCAAATGTCAAGTATTATTTTCATGTGCAGAAGAAAAAGGAAAAGGAGTAAAGGATTTACTCTAAAAATTAATATATCAATTAATTTTGGTGTATTAATTCCCTATTCCTAAGTTTTAAAACCCCAAAGTTGCCACTCTGCTCATATTTTGGTCCATCCACCTATTCCTAAGTTTATTACCACACCATATACTCCAAATATTCCCCACTATGCATTAAATTATTATCTCCTGACTCCACAGGGCAACTAGTCACCTCACATTAACACTCCGCCACCTCTCCCCTCATCTGTGCCCACCTCCCAAGTTCTGATGACCCACACAACATTTCGCCCCCCCCACCATCCAAAATTTACCATCTGGGTGGGGGGGGGGGGGTTCAAAATGGGCGGTATTCGAAACAATGCCTGCCACTATGTGTCAACACTATAACATTTTGGAGCCCTGTCAGGTGAAATTATTAACCACTTCCCCACCTCCAAAAATAAGTTTCTTTGCCTCCCGATACCACTCTTCTACCCATTGCGCTCCTGCCACTCCCCTTCCGCCACATCATTTTCCCGTTGATTCCACCAATCACATTCGCTCCCTCCAAAATTAAGCCCTTAAGCAACCAATTGGTTTATCCGTTAATCCAAAGGACCCGTACCACCTTCAACGGAAAAACCAGAATGTTATATAATTCTCCCTTTCACTCATGAACCAGTTACTGAATTGATACTTTGCCACCGTTATTGCTCTGTTACAGGTTTGCTCACTAGTGACATTGTTTGCTCAATCGATTTTAGCCTATTACCTCTGTTCTTGTCTACAAATCCTAAGTCCTCGTTGTGTATTGAAGCATATAATCTACCTTCACTACTCTCCTTAGCCTTATTTGAAGATGCCTCCAAAGGACAAGGGATCATAAGAACCTGTCAATCCTCTGATATATCCTCCCATTGATTTTCACCACATCCCTTTGGCTGACAGAGACCATAAAATCCATGAAACTGTTTTTGTGTTTAACCTTTTTGAGATGTATTTCTAGTTCGAGGACGGATACATTGACAAATTTGATGACATTCAACTGAGGGAATCCAATTTTCCCCACTATATTTTTCCCCGTACCCCTAGCACCCCAAAGTTTGTTAGGAAGTGTCATGCATGTTATTTTCCAAGCCAAGGAGCCATCATTTCCCCCATTGGAGAAATTATGTTTACTATCACTCCTCAAGCCATAGACCAGATGATACAAGCCCCTACAGTAGATAATTCCACCCCCTTTTCCTATGAAACACTTGTTGAATTGTACCATAAATTGGACTTTGCCAAGAGTGCCAAAACCCTTGAACTTTTCTTGACAGAAGATGCCCCATTGCTAAAGAAAAATCCTCCCTATCCCTCCTCTATTTTCCCTGAGAGAGCAAAGAAAATTATCATAGTCATCTCTTACCTCCTTGGCTACTACTCATATTAGTGGGTAGATGAGGCCATTATAGGATTTCTATTTGTTTTCTCTGTAGATTCTAAGCCCTCCATCATGTTTAACTTTAGCCAATTTCTTGCAGATTCAATTCATGAGCAGTTTATCAAATTCCAGACTGAGGAGGTGTTCTAGTATGCTTTTGTGTTAGTCTATATGTTCTTATATTTTCAGGGAGACAACATCAATCTTGCTTTACAAAAGCTGGATGCATAAGGGAACTAACAATCAATCATCTTTTGGAATACTCTAGTGATGAAGGAACAAAAGGAATACACATACAAATAGTTCATAGAGATGTTTGTGCATCCAACAATTAGTCTCTTAGGTAACAGAACAGAACTAAGTATCAATGAGGAAATTAGAAATGTGTTGCAGCTATCAGACCAAGTTCAGATAGGGGACTACTACCTCTATCAGAATTATACATAATTAAGAATATTTGGGTGTGAGATTGCCCCTTACAAGCTGCCTAAATTCCTCCTAGTGAGGGTTTTTTCTCTAGAGTACATAAGACATATGCTTAATATGGATGAGATCCACTTTGTAGTTGCCAAGAAGAAGTACCAATTCAAAATTAAAACATAGATAGGGCCTTTCATTTACAACAATAGGGTAGCAGGGGAAGAAGCAGATAAGCTACTAAAAGAAATGCAATTCAACCTTAGTTTCACCTGGTCATATGATCCATTAAGAGTCATTTCTAAATTTAGAGTGGAAAACAAATCCACTGCCTATTTTCACACAGCCAGACCAGAGATAGAGAAGTATAAAAAATAGCTAGAATGGGTTGCGAACACCCTACAAGAGGTAGAAGAGTAGATGGTATCATCCTATACAATACAGACTCCAACCATGCAAGGGAAAACAACTAAGAGAAGTAGAGAAGAAGAGTCCCCTTCAGAAACTGAAATTTTCAATGAAGGGTTAAAAACTATGTATAGGAAGAAGGCTAAGCTTAGTTCCAAACTAAGCCTAAACAAGGATTCAGAGCAGGAGAACATTATCACCACTAATGAGCCACCTGTTTCCTCATTAGTGGATGATCAGATCACATTGTCTCCCACTACCTCCACGGCTTCACAAGAGCAACAACAAATTATGCAGACCAACACATCTACTATAGGGGAGACAGAGAAAAGTATAATGGATATTTTTAAGGAGATAAAAGTAAGGAATGAGGCCTTGAATATTAACACCTACAATCAATTCTGAAAGCAGAATTCTAGCTCTCAAAGCAGGTTGCTGTAAAACTTTTATTCAAAGAAAGGTAAAATGCAAATAGCATTCCTCCAGGCATAGGTTCTCCAGCCCAAGGCAAAATCAGACTGCATGTTGCATAACATTTTGTCACTGTCCCTGTACTCCTCGTTCCTTGATCCTGGAGGACCTCTATAGTGAACCCTACATTCTTTCCCTTCATGAAGAAACTCCCATTGTGTCCCTCTTCATGAGCAGAACAATTCCCTTTCGCATCATTTCCCAAAAATCTTCTATTTTTCCCAGTTTACAAGGCAGGCGCTAATGACCCTTGTCCTCCTTGTGCCGATATGAAGGGATTAACACTGTCCCTAGTGCTAACCAGAGCAACTAAGCTTTGTTTTAGTCACATCGATCCTCTTTTGGAAAGTTTTTTAAATAAGGAGCCAAAGCTTCCAGCTCTAGAAGCTTCGTAAAGGAAGTCTAGAAAATGGTTGAGCCGGATGGAGTTGAGGATGCCAGTTTGGGATCATTTCCCCTATAAGGATGGAACTACCTCAAGAGATAAGTCCTTCTCCCATGAGAAGAGGAACCATCTTCCATCCATTCATGCTATATAAACCTCCATTTTTCCCAAGCACAAGCTAGTGTTAATGTTGGTGTGCTAGTGCAATTAAGTTTGGAGTAAACAACAAGCTATTCATAGTTGTAGCTCTCTAGTTGTGTGTGAGGGAGAAGTGTGAATTTGGTTTAGTGTGAAGCCTAAAGGGAAGAGTCTTAAAACTATCATTGCTGAGGCTATCATGGAATGCTAACGAAAGTGTGTGGGAACCGAGTTTTGTCAGAGGAGAACAACAACGTCAAGACAATGGTTGTAATCTCTTCTTGATTTAATATCGACTGATTTCCTACATAATGTGTCATCTTACATGTTTATGGATTAATGCTTATTGACTTGTTAAGTAGGTTGAATTACAATTTATCTATTGTCACGATTATTGTTTGTTGTTGTTTACTTGTTTCAGGTGTTCGAAGAAGGAAACAGGAGATAGCTGAAGTGAGCAGGCAAGGTCATCACCAAATGGGATAAGCGTAGTAAAAGGTAGGACCTCTTATTAGTTTTAACCTAAGGAAATATTCCATAGATTGTCTTGTTAGTGGCTAGACCAGCTATCGGGCTAGAGGAATTGTTTGTGTCCACACTTATAATTTTACTTCACCACAAATTGGTGACTCCACTGGGGACCCAACCCTTATGTTTGTTTGCTTGGAATTTAATGGTTTTGTGTGAACTTTTCTAGTTTTGACATTTTCCTTTAAGTTATATTTTTTTTCCTTTGCTTACTGCTCTGGGTTTGAAATTCATGGTAGCAAGTCTGCTCCCAACTTTTGAATTTTTTTTTTCTTTGCATCCTCGCTTAGTGTGCTTAATTTACTGACAGTCGCATCGATCAACGTGATATGCTAAGGAATAGTCACGCTGACCCCCTTCTGGCACTTGTTGCTAGTTAGGCAGTCATGCTGATGCCTTTAAGTGAAGATTAGGGTTCACCCCAGATCTTGGCTAGTGTGTTTTTCTCTCATGATTTCTACCCTGTAAGCTTTTTAGACTGTTTTCTCCCTAACTAGAAAGTTGCTTTTCATTTGGTGTGTTTGCTTGTTGACATCTTTTCTCTTAATTTCTTGGGTCATTGGATGGTTAGTGGCACTAGGGCATCTAGATTGTCATCCATTCAGCTGATTGTGAACTCAGTGAGTCAAGTTGTTGGTGTATTTACTCCTTGCATTTCATTTATGGTCCCTCTACGACTTTGATCTCCATTAGACAAGTTTGAAAAGTTTTTGTTTGCTTGTTTAAACGACTCTTTTCCGGCATAGATCACATTGCTTCTATTGTTTTTGGTAAAGTCGTTGTGTCATTAGTTTGAAAGAGATTCTCTTTTCTTGTTTCTCATTTGCTTGAGAATCAATTGTCTTGAAAACTTTTTCATTGAAGTGTTTATGAGAATTCATTTTGTCATTTCATGAAAAGTACAAAATTCTAGTTTGCTGCATCAATATGTTACGATAGTTAGCATCATTGAAGGCTAGGATTGCATTGGCATTTGAAAAGAAAAGAATTCTCTTTGCTTTTGAAAGGACTGTTAGAGTGTACTTGTTAGGAAATTAGGAATTGGAATGTATTTTTCATTAGTTCATTTTTTTGAAAAGTGAAGTAGTGAAAAATCATTTTGCTTTTGGTTGCTTAGTTATTTGCATTTGATTGTGTTTTCTACCCTATCTAGTGTAGACAATTCATCGAATTGAAAGGGTATTGTCTCATTTAGCTACATTTAGAGATTTTCGAGTCACATCGCTAAGGCATGAAAACTGAGACATAATTGAAGATAAAATTTAAAATGAACTCAATTAACCTAAGGTGCATTTGAAACCTAATGATCACATCTAGAAGGTCTAGGCTAGGGACATGTTCTAGCGTCTTTAAACCTAGTAGCTGTCGTTAGCTTCGGCACTACACAACACTAGTACAGATTGGTGCTCCCCATATTGTCGAGTATATAACGTGATACCCCTCTAGGCTGCAATCCTTTATCCATAAGAAGTTGAGTCTGTTGCCTTTCAAACGTGATACACTATTAACAACATTCAGGGAGATTGCATGCTCGTACTTCTCGGTTCATCGGGAGGTATTCTGTAGTTCATGGTTGCTTGGTAATCCTTTTTACTTAGATCATCAAGAGTAGTCATTTGATTTTTTTGACTCATTAAATTTAAAATATCATTTGAGTTCTTGTCCTTTCGAGCTCATTTCCAATTGAAAGTGATAGAGTCACATTTGTTTCTTTCTCGACTCTTAAAACATGAAAGAGCACCAGTTTATTTATGCGTCTTAAAAAATTGATTGCCCATGATCTTAAAAACATCCTATTAGTCTTTTATAGACAAAATCGTGATTTTTCCCTAAAGAACATTTTAAAGCCTTGAAAATTATCTCTCTTTTCCTATTAACTAAGAGAAGGTCATCGTGGCTTAAACATTTGGTTCACCTAGTTCCTCTTCCTCTCCTCCGTCTAAAATATTGTCTGAGGAGTCTTTTCTTGAATTACGAGAGTCACTCGAGGACCAAGGTGTTGAACTCGTAATCATTCTGAGCATTCAAACTTTTTCATCTCGTCCTCTGCCTACTTCAGATACTGGGTCACCTGCTCATATTGGCCCGGAATCTCTGGACAATCCCGTCAAAACTCTTGAGAGTTCGACAACTATTGACGGTTAGCTTGGACTCGTTATATATCCTCTGAATCCTTTGTTCAACCCTATTGTGATATCACCACAACATCCGTATGGTCTGTAAATTTTTCTGTGAACTGTTCAAGTACCCCTATAATAGCAGGGATAACCTCTACAGTAACAAGGGAAACCTTTGTTGCAGCAAGGGTCATCCACGCAACAACAACAGCAGATGATACCACAACAAGGAAAATTGCAACAACCGCAGGGGCAACCCTTGCAACTGTTGCAACAAACCATGCATCAGCAGATGTAGTATGCTCCGCAAACCTCCTAGCCTATGTCTTCATAGGGCCAACCTCTGCAGCTGTGGGGATAGCCTTTGCAACCGCAAGGTCAACCCTTACAGCAGCAGAGCCAACCTGGGTAGCGACAACCCTTATATACTTATCAACAGGGTCAACCCTTGCAAGGACAAGGCCAAGGTCAAGTCCTGCAGCAGTAGGCCCAAAATCCTAATGTCCTCGGGCAATAGGCCCAGACTCCTTTTTTCCAAGTGCAGCAGGTCCAAAATCCCTATATCCAAGGGAAACAAGTGCACAATCCTTATGTCCAAGGACAATAGGTCCAAAATCCTCTTGTTTAGGGGCAACAAGTTTAAAACCCATATTTTCAAGGACAACAAGTACAATATCCATATGTCCAAGGTCAATAGGCTCAACAGCCTCTTAACCCATATGTTACTTGTCAGCAACCTATGACCGAATAGTTCTAAGGTGTTCAAGGTAAAAATCCTCCCTACGGCCAAGGTAACCTACAGCGGGGGTAGAATCAAATGTCATATGGCCAAAGCCCTCCACTATGGGGCCAAAATCATTACCAAAAAGGATGGGCTCCTCCAGTTGGACCCACTTATCGACCTCCAATGCCTTTTAATACTCAATTTCCATTCTTAGCCACACTAGAGTTGCCAGATGTGTCTTGCCTTATGAATGATCCTATTCTTCATTCATCATACTAACCTCTGGTTCTGTCCAAGATCCCGAGCGATTGCCCTAAGTTCGATGGAAAAGAAAAAGAAGGTCCTCAAGCCCATGTGATGGCATATCACCTCTAGTGCTCTTCGAATTCTTATGTTGATGATTCTATTTGTCTCCGTATTTTCCAACGAACCCTCACAGTTTCTCCAGCCAAGTGGTACATCGAGCTTCCTCAAAGTAATTACCATGGCTTCAACTCTTTAGCCATGGCTTTCCTCACACATTTTCAGTTCCTGGTTTGCTATGAACCTGGCACCTATTTTCTCACATCGCTTAAGCAAGATACTGCGACACATATCTTCGATCACATCCATGAATGGAGATGTAGATGTCGCCTGATCAAATTTGAGATTGCTGATCATTTTCTCACTGAATGGTTACCAAGTCATTCGTCACTCTAATTGCTCGCGATATAGCTATGGGTGGATGTGTTATCGAATAATAAGACATTGCACGTGCCCAATACTTAGATCTTGTTTATTCTCAGTCTGGCACTTTGTATGAGTTATTACCCGATTCTTCGTGGTCATCATCTTATCCCACGACATCGAAGTCATAGGCTACACCTCCTGTTGATGGAGTAATTGGTTCAGTGTCCCAGACCCTTGCCAAATCTTCTTCCAAACAAAAGTTTCTCTCAAACACTGCTTCCAATAGTTCCTCCCAGAATCCACTTAGCCCTGGTAAAACCTTAGAGGTCCACACTGTCCAGTCTACCACAACGGAAAAATCCTCGAAAGGTAAGAAGAAAGGCAAAGGCAAGGGTAAAGATGATGCCCTAAAATAGGGTCCTCCTAAGTCGTTTGCTGGTGATTCTTCACAACGGAAGCTTGAGTCTCTGTGCCTCATTCGCAAGGAGGATCAATATACTAAGGATTGTCCCTAATGTTCCGTAGTTAACAATTTGCTCAAAGGGACCCCAACTGTCCTAAAAGAGCCATTTCTGTCTCAGTAGACTCAAATGGTAGACCAACCTCAATCATCTGCTTCCTCAGGATCTCAAGTGTTCATGATAATTACGCCTATTATTGTGGCGACTAGATCAAAATATTACCAAACTCTTGCTCCGACAATTGGGAAAGAGAAAGAGGCCACCCCTTCTTCTTTTGCCCCGAGTTATGGCCCTCTTCATATCGAGTGCCCTAACCCTGATTCTACTATCTGGCCACCCTCTCGAGGTGTACTAAGGAAGCCCTCGTACAATCCCAATGCTTGAGCCGCTCAACACTATAATATTGTTGAGGATTTGGCTCAGGCGCCATTAGCTATGTCGGCTCTCGAGGTACTCCAAAGCTACCCGTCTCAGTAGAAATCCTTGCAGTCAGCTATTGGGGGTATCAATCCCACCGATTCCAATTTGATATGTTTTGATATAGAGAACCACATTTCACGCCTACCTCATCAGATTCCCTTTCTCATTAAGGTAATCATCAATGAGAAAACCACTCATAGGACTGCCATCGATGAAGGTGCTTCTACCTACATCATGGTAGTCGCCTGCTAGAAGGGAATTGGTTCTCCTACTTTAAACCAATCCCCGAACACTTTGGAAGCTTTCGACAGGTGTGATTCATGACCCTTCGGTGTCTTACCTAACCTTTCCATTACTTTAGAGGGTAAGAAAATACACGTCGAGGTAGAGATTGTTGACGTTAATCTCAATTATAATCTTCTATTCAGACGGAGCTGGACCCATGCCATGCATGTTGTAGCCTCCTCCCTATTCTGCGTGATTTGTTTTCCCCATCAAGGGAAGATCTTCATTATCGAAAAACTATCCTTCTTTGCCTGTTCCTCCTCTGGTGGCAATGTTTCATATGTCAAGCACACTGGTGTTCCTTATGATAGTTTGGGGGAAGGTCTTTTTAAAGATTCTGCCTTGATGGGAATTTTTCCGCTCCTGACTCCTCATGTTGCCTCTGTCAACATGATCTCAGTCAAATCTGATCCTTGGGTCATACCTTCACTAGATCTTGTTGATACCTGGGGCGAGGTTATGCTAATTAGTAGTGTTGAAATAAATTACGTGGAGATTGTTTCAGCCTCAAGTTTCGTACCCTCTGATTCTCCTGTTTTGAGGAATTTTGTCGATATATATTATCAATCCCCATGGCTTGGTGCTTCAAAATATCATGATCCCTTAGCCAAGACTTTTCTTGCTGAAGAAAGTATCATGGAAGTAATGTCTCTCTAGGAACCACCTTGGAATGATACTCATCATCATTCCTGATTCCTACCTCGCCCGACGGTCATGTCTACTAGTCTCGAGGAGTTCTCTTCTCAGTTTCCTTCCTTCCTTCCTGCTTTCGGCATCGACCCTGACTCATGAAGTATGGTCAGAAGGAAATTTGGGTAATATTACCCAAACGATGCCAATTGACATTTCTGTCAAACCTGGTATTGTTGAACATGTCCATATCAGGGTAATTTGTCCTTTGGATCAGATCAAGACCTATACTCGTTTGTTTCAAGAATTTCATGATGTGTTCACATGGTCATATGAAGAAATGCCTGGCATTGATCCTAGCATCGTTGTGCACAAAATACCAACCTATCCTCACATGAAGCCCATTCACCAATGGCTCGGCCTAATGCACCATAGGAAAGCGACCACTATCAAGGGTGAAGTTGAAAAAATTCTCAAAACTAGATTCATTTATACGATCCTTCTTACAGATTAGGTGTCAAATATTGTGCGAGTGACAAAGAAACAAGGCACGATTCGTGTTTGCGTTGATTACTGTGATCTCAGTCGTGCCTATCCTAAGGATAACTATCCTACTCCCTTCATTGATCAGATCATTGATGAATGTGCTGGGAGCAAAATTTTTTCCTTTATGGACAGTTTTTTTGGTTACAACTAGATTAACATTGCATCGACCGATCAAGAAAAGACAAATTTTATCTATCTATGGGGTAATTTCACATACAAAACGCTCCCTTTCGGCCTCAAAAATGCTGGGGCTACATTTCAGCAGGAGATGACCTATGCATTTCATGATATTCGCAACATCGTTTAGCCTTACTTGGATGACCTTCCTGCTCATTCTCGTAAGCACCAAGATCACCCTCACCATCTTTGGCAGATTTTCCTTCATTGTAGACACTACAACATTCGGTTAAACCCATATATATATGTGTTTTTTCCATTGAATCTAGATGACTCCTTGGCTTTCTTTTTTCCAAGGATGGTATTTGCCTTGATCTGCTTAAAGTCAAGGCCATTGTAAATTTACCCCCTTCATCTTCATTGCACCAACTCCAGAGCTTGCAAGTAAAAGCAAATTTCCTTTGTCATTTCATACCAAATTATGTTGGGCTAGCTTCAGGCTTTACTCGGTTTCTCAAACAAGGAACACCCTTTGTCTGGAATGAGGTTGCTAAAAAGTCTTTCAATGACCTCAAGGCTGTCCTCGTAAATGATCCTTTGCTACATCCCCCAGATTATCATTGCGATTACTTCCTTTACCTGGCTGCATCCCCTACCACCATTGCTATGGTATTGGTACAAGACGACGATGCCAATGAACATGTTATCTACTACCTTAGTTGTAATCTCCTCGAAATCGAAACACGTTATTCCCATGTCAAGAAGTTGGCTTTGGTTGCCATACAGGTTGTTCAACACTTTTGGCACTACATTCTCTTACACACTACTACTGTGATTTTTGAATGCAACCCCATGACCTACATCCTGACTCGTCAGTTGTTGGGGGGCAAGAATTCTAAATGGATTGTCATCCTGCAAGAATTCAATTTGGTGTTTACCACTGCCAAATCTAAGAAGTCACTAGTTTTTGCCAGATTAATTTTCTCCCTTCCTTTTACGTCTCTCCCCACTTGTGCAGATGAATAGTTTCTAGATGAGACTCTTTTCCTAATCAGCACGCTTGACCTATGGTACGGTGATATCCTTGTGTATCTCTAGACATCCTCGTTCCAATCCGTGTTGACTAAGGATGATCGCCGAAGGATTCAACATCACTCCCAACCTTATCATATTATTGGCGATACTTTATACCATGTCGGTGTTGATTCAGTTCTTTGCCGATGTATTACTCTCAAGGAGGCTAAGAGAGTTCTCAATGATTGCCATTCTGGGGCATGTGGTAGTCATATGTCTGGCTATGCTCCCGAACATAAAATCCTTCACGCTGGTTATTTTTGGCCGTCCATTTTTAAGGACTACACTATTTCTGTTCGCAATTGCCATGAATGCCAAATTTACCAACGCAAGATGTGTGCCCCACCTGCTCACCTACACCCCGTCATTACTGTTGGTCCTTTTACCAAATGGGGAATTGAATATATGACATGTAACCCTCATTCGGTCAGGGGGCATGGTTATATTATTGTTGCTATGGATTATTTCACCAAATGGGCCAAAGCAATGCCTACATACTCTGCAGACGGTACAATGGCGGTTCAATTTATTTTAAATCACGTTATTTCCAGGTTCAACGTACCTCAAGCCATTGTCACAGACTGTGGCTCCCATTTCCGAGATTACATGATGGATTAGCTGACCTCTACGTTGGGTTTGTGCCACGATGGCTCAACCCGTATTACCCTCAAGCCAACGATCAAGTTGAAGATATGGAAAAGTTTTGGTTACAATGCTTCATCGTACTATTGGGATGCACAAGTCAAATTGGCATCTCATGCGCTTTTCAGCTGTGTGGGCTTACCGAACCTCGACTAAGGATGCAACTGGTTTCACACCATTCCAGCTTGTCTATGGTTTGGAAGCAACATTACCGATTGAATGCGAGATTCCTTCACTCAAGCTAGTTGTCTAACTTCTCCCTGAAACATCACCTCAGGAAGAGCACCTATTATATTTAGAACGGTTGGATGAGACTTGTCATCTTGTTGCTTTAGTCATCGAAGCACAAAAGAAGCAAGTCAAGTCCCATTTCGATTGGTTGGTCTTCCCTCACGCATTCTCCGAGGGTGATTTGGTTTTATTATATGATCAAGCTAATGATAAGTTGGGGGCAGGCAAGTTTGAACCCATGTGGCATGGGCCCTACATCATTGAATGCGTTTTGCAAAAGGGGGCCTATGAGCTAATTGATTATGAAGGCAATCCTTTGGACAAGCCTCGAAACGAGCTTTATCTTAAAAAGTACTATGCTTAGGTCATATTTCAAGGTTACTTGTGTACATTAGTGTGCCATTCATTTTTGTGCAGTGTGGTTTGGTTTGTTAGCTTTCAAACAACTTTCCTGTTTACTATGTTTTCCTTTCTTTGCAGATGTCTATGACTCCTCACATCAGTTTCGCTGATGGTGCTTGTTGTAGTATCTAGAATCTATCCTCCGCGGTATGGGCCATTTATGATCCTCATGGTGAGTTGAATGATATTCAAGGTATTTGTTTAGGTCAAATGACTAACAACATTGCTGAATACAACGCAGTCATCGAACTGTTGTTAGAAGCCATTGATCTTGACATTCGAGAGTTGTTTGTCAACCTAGATTCACAACTTGTTGTCCTTAAAATCAATGGGCAATATTCCATCAGAAACCCTCAAATATTGAGAATGTATCTATATATTCGTCTATTGGAAAGGCATTTTGATTACATTACAAATCATCATATTCCTAGATGCATGAATACATTGACAGATGCATTAGCTAATTATGAGTTGGATAGGCATTTACGAAACATGTGAAAAGCCAAAACAAATCTTTTGTACCATAGTAAGCAAGAGAATACACATTATATATATTATATATATATATCTATATTATTATTATATTTATATATATATCTATATATGATAGTATATATATATATGTATGTACATATATACTATATAATTATATATTAATATATAATATACATATATATATACATATATATATATATATACATATACATATATATACATATACATATATATACATATTACATATACTTATATACATTATACATATACATATACATATATATATATTATATATATATATATATATATATATATATATATATATGGTGATAATGTTTGATACATCAAAACCCCAAAAAATAATATGTGTGTTCAAATAACATCGATAGCTCGCAGGCCTCATATATCTGTGGCATGGAGTCCTAAAAAATGTAAAATGTTGGACCTAGGAACTAATTGGCATGGTGATCGTGATAGCATGAAACTTCTTGTGCACCACGAGTCAATAATCGGTGGATCCGATCTGATACTCCCACTATGTGTCTCTAGTACTTGCGAGGGATGTCTCCCACCTAAGCATACTTTGGGATACCACGAGTCAACCCCTCAAGGTTCCTCATGATCTCCTCCTCGTTGTCACTCCCCTCTTGATAAGGAGTGACATCAAACTGGTGAGTGATGCGTATGGATATCGAGGATATCCTGACAGGATGCTCTGGTCCAACATTTGCATTGATAAAATAAAATGCTATAAACACATATATATCAAAAACAATTAAAAAAACACAAAATTAAAAATTTGATTTTTTACCTTCATCGTCGAAATCCTCCCCATCTGGCAGCAGCATGTCTGGATCTCCGCGGAAGTCAGTACCACTATATGGCCAATCGTACACGATGATCAACTATTGTCGTAGCCATGAAAAGAAGGCAAACCTTTAAGACATATGCTGGCCCCCAGTGATCCTAGGCATCAAACGACTCCAACGGGCCATCTGTGGGTCTCGTGGCAACGGTGGATCTACCTTAGTCAACTAGTACTAGAAAAATGACACCCATTCCAAGAAAAAGGTCACTAGTATAGATCTGAAGCAAAATTGCTTCAGATTCCCTGCCTTAAGCTTTTTTTAGCTGACGTTTTATGTTGATCTTCATGGCTTCTGTCCAATTGAAGATCGTTGGTGCTGTACATTCGATGGCATATAGAAATTTCGACTTGTCAGTCTCGTGCACTGATTGGGACCTTGCCACTCTGTTGATAGTCAACAGTAGCAATCTCAGTGTTAGATCTCACATAGTGGAAATCACAACCTTTCCGCTCTTGGATTTGAGGGCTTAAGGAAAATGTTCGGCAAGTAGCATGGATATGATTGCCCCAATTGGTCGTAACCCATATAGGTTGATTGGTTTCCCCCTTCGGGATAGTCTTGTGATGAAATATATTTTTGAAGTTTCTAACTCCAGCTCTTGGTCACTAATGATGAATATTTCCTAATTTATGTCCTAGAGACTAATCAGGTATTGAAGTAGCTCAGGTTGAGCTCACATCCTTGGTGTGAGAAAGAACTTGAGGAGCCCACAGTTCCTCAAAGCGTTTAGCAAATTTGGATCATTCAGTGCCTGAGTGTCGATGTCTTCATGCTCACGTTCTTTCCAGTCTACCATTTTCAATGATTCTTTCTTGAAAAAACCATGTATTCAAGTCAATAATCATTTTTGGCTAGTAAAATTTGGATTCCAACGATGGTTTTGAGAGGAAAATGGTATTTTCCTTGTTCATGACACTGGCGTGCCTGTTTAAAAACAATTGCGCCGATGACACAATTGGGCATTTTAATTACCCTCAGCTGGCGTGATTCCATGCCCAGAACTCGCATCGACTAAGGACATTTTATTTTACCAAAACCTCCCTCAGAAATCGAAAAAATGGATGAAAACAGGAAAAAACAGTATAGAAATGGAGCTTAGGGACTTGGCTCTTACCTGCAACTGGAGGCTCGGTGAATGACCTCCTGGATCTCTCGCAATCTACTTCAAAACAATTAGGGAAAAGGTGGGTGAAAAGTTTTTCACAGCAAGGTAAAATGTTAAATGGTAAAAAATATTTAATTTCCCTCCTTTTATTCAGTTTTTCATGAAATATTAGGGGTTTTAAAGTATTTTGACCTGTTTTGCCTCAAGAAATGGATAATGCACTTTACCATTTTTGCGTAGCAACAGGTGATAGATGTTCGATGATGATGCCATGTCACGTTTCATCTCTTTTCTCGACTTGTAAAACTCAAATGAAAAGATTGCTGAGTATTTTTCCCTTTTGACTCTTAAAAGAGAATAAAATGGGGGGTCTGCTTTCAAGCTCTTTGCTAGCCCTTTAAACATGAAAATATAGTCGAGCTCTTGTCATTTTGAACTTGTTAATGGATGTGAAGCGTCGTGCGACCAATATGCATTTACCCCTTTTTCAGGTTGGGATGCACTATTTACAAAAAATTTACTCCTTGACTGAAATGGTCAAGTAGTTCTCTCAAGTATAGTTTTCTACCTTTTTCGACCCGAGAGACACAAATGTATGAAAAGGGACCATGTGGAGTTTTCTTTTTCGTGTCTTTTTCAAACTCTCTAAACATGAAAAATATATTGAGTTACACCTTTGTTGGACTCGTTAAAACATACAACAACATCGGATTTATCATCATGACGAACATGAGCTTCTCCTTCCTAGGGCTTGTTAAACTTACTAGGTCGGATTTGTCCGAAGGATGAACTTACAGTGAAAGAATATGCTATCCCCTTCAAGCTTGCAATTGAAAAATAATTGGGGTACCTGCTAGAAATCGTGGGGGAAAATTTGGAAATCTAATCCATTGTGTCGACAGCTCATTATTGAACATGACACTTTCTGCTTTGTGTCAGGATGGGATATCCTCCTTTTTTCATTGACCTTCCTGGGTTGGGCCATTCATTTTTTCTTTCCATTTGATCTCTACCACGTCATCATGACCACCGATCTTATGGATCCAAAAGCTACCAAACTTCCAGTCGTGTCGTCAGTATGTTCAAGAGTTGTCCTTCTACAGTTACACTTACCCCTGATTCTCTGTATCATCCAAAATCATTTTGCATCCCTTTGCCTCATATTGATGATGTGGGATACATCATGGCCCTCCTTCTTGTCGAATTCAACCCATTATCCAGGAAGTTGGCTGAGAGACTCCCTTCTGGTATCTTAGAGCTTGCATGACCTAATGGTGACTTATTCGCACTCGACAACAAGTTCACACCATTGGCTTTTGATCGGGTGATTTCATAGGTGTTCGACTTCAGTTCCTCTATTCACATTCCGTGAATTGTGCTGATAATACCTTGAGGACCATTGTCAGTATTGGTGGTTTCTCTTGTGCTTTCTAACATTTTACATCGTCGGCGAGTAATGAAGTGATTTTCTAGCATGTTCGATGTCAACACATCCATTCACATATTAGAATTTGTACTTTGCTCGGGTCATTTTGGAGCACAAGACCCTAGGATCAGATTACAAACGTCCAGGTCACAAGGCCATGTGACATGATTATTTTAATATACATGTCTCTCTCAGATGGATGGTTGTGACCATACCATGAGTTATCATATGTGATCCTTCTCATTATTGGATGGTTGCGATCATCCCTTGGTTTCGATATGATCCTCTTTATCAGATAGCTGCACCCATACCTGGATCCATTTGCATGATATTTCTATGGATGGCTGCATCCATACCATGATTCATGTATCATTTGATAGAGTTTTCAGTAATGTATATGTATCTGTACTTGCTTGCAGGTTTTCTGACGACAAACTCTAGTTCCCTACATTGGTTCATAATGAATTTCATCCCTCACTCTAGTTCGGCCTTCACGCTTTAGGGGGATTTTTTTACACAACATTACTCCCCATTCCTTGATCCTGGAGGACCTCGACAGTGAACCCTACATGATTTCCCTTCATGAAGAAACTCCCATTGTGTCCCTCTTCATGAGAAGAACAATTCCCTTTTGCATCATTTCCCGAAAATCTTCTGTTTTTCCCAGTTTACAAGACCCACGCAAATGACCCTTGTCCTCCTTGTGCCAATATGTAGGGATTAACATTGTCCCTAGAGCCAACTGGAGTGACTAAGCTTTTTCCAGTCGCGTCGATCCTCTTTTGGAAAGTTTTTTAAATAAAGAGCCGAAGCTTCTAACTCTAGAAGCTTCATAAAGGAAGTATGGTAAATGGTTGAGCCGGATGGAGTCAAGGATGTCAATTTGGGCTTCTTTCCCTTATAAGAATGGAACTACCTAAAGAGATAAGACCTTATCCCATGAGAAGAGGAACCATTTCCCATCCATTCATGCTATATAAACCTCCATTCTTCCCAAGCACAAGCTAGTGTTAATGTTGGTGTGCTAGTGCTAATTAAGTTTGGAGTAAATGACAAGTTATTCATAGTTGTAGCTCTCTAGTTGTGTGTGAGGAATAAGTGTGAATTTGGTTTAGTGTGAAGCATAAAGGGAAGATTCTTAAAACTATGATTGTTGAGGCCATCATGGAATGCTAACGGAAGTGTGTGGGAACCCATTTTTGTCGAAGGAGAACATGTAGGTTTTAACCCCGTACAGAAATTCCCTGCATACGAATTCTAAAACACAGAAAATAAACAATGCGAGAGCATAACACATAAAATACATATACACAGAGATTTTCCCCTGGATCCAAAAACTAGGACTACCAACTTGATTTTTCATTATGTTCCTTTCAATGTTACAATACATATTTATACATGCCGAAGCATCCAATACAATGGACCAAAAAACATCGCGTCCAAAACCATGGATGGAAAACCATCACGTCCAAAACCATGTGCGAAAATCATGCACAAAACCATAGGTAGGTCTGCCAAACCTAACATAGGGTCCAGAAAATAAAATTTTCTAGGGTGTTGCCCTGGACCCCATAGAGGGGGGTTACCTGCACCCATCAAACCCCCTATGAGCCCCCACTACGCAATCGACACAATGAAGGGGGGGCTCCGCACCCCATCTATCCCCCCGATTAACTATGTGGGCTAGTCGTGGAAAGAATGTAACATAAACCCAAAATTCTCCCTGTGATGCAGGAATGTGTTCCCTCTGCAGACAGAGGCAACCCCTCTAGCCCTAGAGTGGGTCTAGTCATAAACAAGGACAGATCAAGAATAGCTTTCCTTAAATAGTTAAAGTTGGACGCCTACTTCAACTGCTGGTTGATGGAGTTCCGTTGCGCTGCTCCAGCTTCCGCTTCCTTCTCCTCAACAAGTGATCAACTTGAAACAAAGCAAAGGAAATACAACAAAGCACGTAACCAGATACAACAATAAACTATTCACTCACAAAGTCAAGAAGTCATGAGCTATCAAGTACATTACATACAAGACATAGGAGAACATAATTGGTTGCATTAATAATGAAATAAGAGTCAGCTTACAACCAAAGTCTTGACATCACAAGCCTTCTCAGAAAGAGTCCAACCAGCATGTTCTTCAAGCATTCACTCTTTGAAGATGGATCTCCAAACATACAAGAACCCTCTCACTCATAAGTTTTACACAAGATCAAGGGCACTTCACAACCTTCCACTAGCTATCAACAATCCCACACTTATCACTCTCACACCAGCTATCTAGCAAACTCACAAGCACTAACAACATTGCCCAAGTAGCCAACTATCAAAAAACTAGCAATGCACATCAATGGTGAGAGTTTAAATAGGAGAAGGAGTCTCAATGAATGGGGGGAAGGGAGAGCTTATCATCAAGGAAGGTAGCACAATTGATGGAACTGCCACACTGGGGAAGGAAGGGCGACATAAACAAGGCCAACAACCAGTTCTGGAGTCATCTGGAAGGCCGACTGCTGGAACAATTCGCCCAATCTGGATCATCGCGGGCACATAACTGAGATTCAGCGCTGCCATTGCAAGTGAACAATGCAGATAGTCAGATCATCGCTGAAGAGTCCACATAGCCCCGCGCTAGTGCTTAAAATCGGGCCATCGTGGGAATCAGGTGTACTTCTGTGCTGGCAGCGCATGGACAATTCATCAGCGCCTATCAGTGCATTTATTTAGCCAAAAGTCACGATGAGGTAGTAAACTTTGGAAAAGTGGGTCAATTGGTAGCATAGGAGAGCATTTGTCTGTCATGGACATGTTGGACTTGGTCACATGACAAAGTAGGAAGACCAGGAATGAAAGCGGTGATAAATTACTATGTAACAAATGCCCCCTAAAGTATGAGGCCCGAGAGAGTGGGAGGGGTGAAATGCTTTACAAAACAACTGAGTTGGAACACTGTCTGGAAGAACCTGCATGCAAGTACAATATCTCTGATATTGAAGTACATGTCGTCTAGGCATGGATGCAACCATCCAAAATACGTATAACTCAGGTCTGTGGTATGGACGTAGCCATCCAGCTAGTGAGACCATGGTAATGATAAATGTATGGGCGGAGCCATCCATAATGACTCAGGTATGGTCGCAACCATCCATCAACGAGTCATGTAATCACGAACCAATCCACGCAGCCTGAACATAGGTAATCTGAGTTTGGGGTCTTGAACCCAACCGACCATAGTACAAATTCTAACATGCGAACGGATGTGCTGAAGTCGAGCATGATAGAAAATTGCTTGATTACCAGTCAATGATGAAAATCGTTAACAAGCGTGAGAGAAACCACCAATAATGCCAATGGTTCTCAAGGTACTATCCAGTACAATCCACGAAGTGCGAAGAATGAGCTGAAGTCAAACACTCATGGAATCACCTGATCAACGACCAATGATGCAAATCGACCGTCAGGTGTGAAGAACTTGCCATTAAGGCATGCAAGCTCCAAGGTGCCAAAGGGGATCTCTAGATCAATCTCCTGGATAATGAGCTGATGTCGATAGGAGATGACCCATCGCAGGAGGGCCATAATGTTTCCCCCATCAACGACACGAGATAAGGAACAAGTAGTAGATGGTAGAACAACGTATCAGAGGAGGAGACAGAGGTGTAAATTGCAGAATGATTATACTCTTGAACATGTCGGCGACACGACTCCAGAGGGTGGTAGCATTTAGGTACCAAAGGATCAGAGGCTTGATGACAACAGCATGAATCAGATGGAATGAGGCTAAATGATAACCCATACCCACGGAAGGCCAAATGACGATGTATGGAAATCCCAACGTGATAAGAAGCAGAAGTGTTGATGTTCAAGAGTGACTCGCTGCCATAGACAATCGATGATAAACCTGTTATGAAATCCAACCTAGTGATAATTTAACGAGCCCTAGGGAGGAAACACTTGAGTCTCGTCATGGTGACGAGTCCAATGTATTCAAAGTTTAACGAGTCCAATATAGGCAAAACTCAGAATCTTTTTCATATTTAGGGAGTTTCAAAAAGACACGGAAAAGAAAACTCCAAGGGGTCCTTTTTCGTAAAGTTGTGTCTCGCGAGCCCGAAAAAGTATAAAACAACACTCGAAAGAACCACCCGACCATTATGATCAAGGAGTACTTTTCATAATTAGTGACTTCGATCTGAAAAAGTAGAAAAGCGACCGAAATCACGTCGTTTCGTAACCATTAACGAGCCTAAAACAACAAAGGCTCGACAATCTTTTCTCATTTAAACGGTTAGAAAAGAGCTTAAAGGTGACCACCTCTTATTTAATTTTAACGAGTTGAGAGGGGTAACTCGACTATCTTTTCATGTTTTGAGTTGGAAAAGGGCTTAAAGACGACTTCAGGGATCAAGTGGAACTCCATCACCTGTAGATTTGCACAAAACACATCACACGTAAAACCCATTCGATATAAAATAAACAACATAGCTGGAAAAATCATATTTTAATTTAAACATATGGTAAAGAAGAGGAAAAAACCCACATTTATCAAATATAACATTTTATTTTCCAAAGATTACTATAAAAAGGGGTTTTACCATTAATTTTTTACCATTGTCACTGTTTATGCACTGTAGAGCATTTTGGAGCACTGAAGTTGGAAAGCTAATTCCGACCCGTTCGTCCACCGTTTGTCTCGAAACTTCTTCCAGGTAGGTAGATTTCATCTTACACTTTAATTCAATGTCTTTTTTGCTGCATTTGACCATGGGATGTGTGAGTCTAGGCAGTTTTTTCAAAAAGAATTCCGCTCTCAGTCATCGCGGGTTTTACCTTCGGGTCCGCGATGACCGAGAAAAATTTACACAGACCAGGACCCGATCATCGCGGAAAAGTGGTGTACTTCCGCGATGACCAGGAGAAATTAACACTGGTGCACCATGATCATCGCGTCTATTTCAGAAACAGCCGCAATGATGCCGCGCGACTATTTTTTGATAAAAACAACGTTTAAATATTTGCAACAAGGGCGCTAATAGAATTTCTTCATCATGCAGGCTATAATGGCGTTCGTCTGGCAAGAACGAATGCATGATGACAATGATATCCAAGCTTTTGCCGACGTGGGGTGCCGAAACGCATTGCGGGCATGCATGTTACTCAAATTCTTCCTTACTCCTCACCTCCGGTCACAACCCGATTTGCTAGAGCTATTGACCCGGGCTTGGAATCCTACAGATGAGAGATTCATTATCCGAGGCCGAGATATTGAATTTGATGCCACATATATCTATTTTTTGACCGGGCTGTCCCGTCGGGGTGTGAGGCCGATATTGGAGGGCCAACGTCCTGGGGACGAATCACTAGAGTCCCTCATGGTTTGGGTGTGCCCAGGGGCACGCAAAACGAAGAGTGGGAAGGTGGCAATCACGACAGTGAATGATGTGATTCTTCGAGCCATGTTATTCATGGTGACATGGGCAGCGGGCTCCCAAGCCAAACATGAGGCTCTGAAGACCCATCTCCGGCTGGCTCTCGAATGTCTCAACCCAACGATGTTTAACTGGGCAGACACGGTGATGGAAAACATGAAAAGGCAGCTTACCAGATGTCGTCGAGGGGAGACAAAACAATTTTGCTACGTTTCCATCTTAGTCCCGCTCATGCTGGAGCAGGTGCCAGCACTGCAGCTTCATGATATGGATTTAGACGCGCCCAGACCACGTGAGACCAGAGCTACACGGTGGGCGCATGTCATGCCACGAAGAGGTGGTGGGAGACCAATATCATGGGGGATACTGTTTCGAGAGTGGTTGGAGCATCAGGTGATCTTTGTCAAGGATTGGTTGTATGCAGGCATGGAATTTCGGGGAGATCCCGACATGCAGCTACCCGATGGCGAGCAGTGGGATGATGGTGGTAAGACACTTGATCACAGTTTTTGTATTTTTACTTTTTGATGTTTTTTAATTTTTTCATGTATATGTCCTAATAATGAACACTGTGGAATTGCAGATGTAGGACTAGCGAGACCCGCTGGGTTGGGTCTGGAGGCACGAAGGGATGCATAAGGCTTTGCAGCACTAGCCATGGCTCCCCCGGTGGATGACGAGGTGGAGACGATGGCCGAAAACCTTGAGGGACTGATGGCGGGGATCCCTGACTACCAGGGGGTCGAGGAGGTCCTCGTAGCACTATAGATCCATACAATTGGGGTGAGACCCAAGGCACACCGCCTGTTGAGGTGGGTGGCACGGGCGGCGTTGTGCTATAGGGAGCACAACCCAACACAGTAGACGCCTAGGTCTAATTTTTGTTGATGATTCTTTTGAGAGGCATGTGTCTCAAATGTAAATCAAAGAATGAAAACTAGAGTGAATGTTAGCTAGCAAAAAAAGATGTTTGCTTATGATTTATAATGCATATTATGGAAACATAAGGCTTAAAGGTGCATCGTTAAAGAATCAAATTGATAAACTCTAATGAATTCATAAAGAATAAAAACCAAGATAAAGCAATGGTAGACATGTACATTATTCATTGTGGAAGCATGAACAACCATATGATTTGATAGGAGCTAGGTCATTGAAAGATATGATCAATATAAGACATATACATAACTGTTAAAGCCTTGAAAAGTAGAGGGAGACATATGATTTCAAGGGTAGGTTAAATTTTAGGGTGTTGTTGTAGCAAATACAACACATGGAACACCATTGGTAGACTCCATCATCTCTTCCTTAGCCCCTTCAAAAGATTAAGTCTTTAAAATAAATTCAAGGAAGTATTGAATTAAATACCATGGGTACCACTTGAGTTAGTTTCCATTTATAAATATGACATTCACTTGTCTCCACAATTAGGTCATGTTAGTCTTCAAACACTACACCAAAATTTTTGTTGTAGAGGATACAACCACCCTCCAAATTTTTGCATATGCTTTGTTTTGGAGCCTCCTTAGTAAATCATAACAACTTATCTCGCACTGACCCATGTACTTATGCTTTCATTGAGTTTTACATTTTTCTTATAGCTTCTGTTTTATTACTTTCTATGTTGTCTAACCACAAGATGACCTCTTGACTTGGTTGCAATCTGGTTCTAGACATGCCTTAGTGAGTTGTGCAATCCTTGAGGGAAACCAACCTTGCTCTCAGGAAATCCGTAGTTCAAGCCAACAATGAACTTCTTCTTGAGAATTGCACAAACCTAGCTGGTAGCCTGCCTTCAGCTAGGAAACTGTGTAGAGCATGAGAGGCAGCAAGAGCCACTCAGCCTAGGAATTATGCAGAAGCATCCCCTCAGCAACTACCTAATGCATGTGCCAATGGGTTGCTTTTTTCTCCTCGGAACTACACAATCTCTTTGAGCATGCATGGAAGCCTTTCCCAAAAAAGCGAATAAAGAAAAAAGTGAAAAATCATCCCTAAAAAATAGGGATCTATTTTTAGTAGATAGAGTTACACTTGAGCTATTTTTGGAAACTGTCGCCACGTGTTTCTTTTTCCTAGATTTTTGACCTTCACATCATAAACCTTAAATTGATAAAATATATTTAATGGACACTAGCAGAGATCATTTTCACATTTGATCTTGAAGCTCTGGAATTCCTTAGGATATCTAGGAACCTTCGGCACAGTCGTCACAAATTTTTTGGGTAAGTCTTGCTTTTCTAACCTTTTGCTATATTTGTGTCGCTTTTGTTTCATTGGCTTGTGAGAGTGCTATTTTACCCATTTTATTGAACAAATTCTAGTGTTTTGATTTGTTTTATCTTGTAGAAGTGTTGTTTTAAGTTTTTCATTTCCTTTCCCAAGTGTCACATGCATAACCCAATTTTTTCACTAACGATCGTCGTTGCTACAACTCTCTCCATGAGCTTCATTTTTCTTCAATGTGATCGATTGTTGCACTTGTTTTGATTGCATGCATCATCATCGACTCAGATATGCACCAAAAATCACTTACACTTTCAGATATACTTGTTTTCATAATTCCCTTGGGTATATCTAGGCTCCATTGACTAAGATCTAGCTCTTCCTGGCATGCACTGCACATTTCTAGATCTCAAGGCTTTGCCTTAGCTCTAGGAATTGTGCAGAGGCTGCTAAGGACTGGCTCCGACTATGGACTATGTAGTTCTAGGAGCCAATCTCGATGCCTTGGTCACTAGGATTGTGCAATGCATAGTCCCAACTAGCACAAGCCAGAATGAACTACGCATTGCGTAGCTCTAGTCAACATCACCTACCCACTCACAGCTGGGACTATGCAATGCACAGATCCAGCTGACAATCACTCACCATTGAGAGCTAGAATTGCACAATCATTCCCAACAATTGCCTAATTTGTTTCTTGCTCTTTTCTTGAAATTCTTTTGGTTTCAAGCTAATATTTGCATGCCATGAGTGTCCTCTTTGTCTCCAAGTACAAAATTTGTTGAGAAAATATTTAGTAGTACAGGTAACATGGTTTCCAAGAAAAATGCATCAAAGGATACTGTTGAGAGAAATAATGGGGATGTAGTTGAACATGTGTCAATGAACTTGCTAGTATATGCAGACACACAACTGTCCATAGAGAAGGACATGGAGATAACATCACACTAAATCAAGGATATCTTTGTAGGGAACTTCAAGGAAGATCTAGAAGATTGCCAGGTTTATGTCAACATCCACCGATCAGGCTTATATAAGGTTGCATGTAGGCGCCTTACCTTCCCATGCATGTACATCATTCACCAGATTGTATCAAATACCGATCCTGAGATGATGGCATTGAGAAGTGCTAGTGGAACACAAATTGCTATCTTCAGCCCTGAAAACTATCATCAGATGTATCGCTTACCATAAATGGTGAACCGCATGGATGCACCTTTCTGTGCCTCTAAAAAAAATGTGAACACTAGAGACATCATCAAGTGCTGGGTGAAAGAGTCGTTGAAGTTCAGATCGACACCCAATCATGTTTACAATGCCAAGTCACTCAAAAAGGCCTACCAACTCTTGATAATCTTTGCATATCGATTGTATGATCAAGAGAGCATGAAAACCTTTCCATAGAATTGGGTGGTTTTGTTGGATAAGTTGGTAGATGATCAAAGGCCATTCAACTAGTCAGATCTATTGGCTCTTCAACTGAAAATGCCTGGAATCCACCCAAGGATGATTAAGTGATATTATATATGTTCGTGTACCTACTTGATGAAATTTGTGCCTTGCATAAGTTTCCTGGCATGGGTTAGACATGGACACCATCAGAGACTGTTGTGAATATTTATTACAAATTTATTTCTGAGTGTAGATACCGAGGAGTCATGGCGAGGCTATTTGACCATTTCATCATCATGGTTTACAAGTTGATCTTCGAGCAAGATCCACCTTGCATGTCCCAAGAAGCAATGAAGTCAATATTTAACATTATAGATTGGTATGCCTCACCCGGTGGCACCTTCATCAGGATGTTTGGCAGAGAGAAGCCTCCACATGTTCTACCAAGGTTTGCCATATATAAGTTGGTCATGCAAGAGGTTTCATATCACATCTTCATAGGATTATCAACAGGGTTGCATAGGAGGAAGAAGGCACCATGGCTTGCTCTTCCTTTGTGGATTGGATTGTAAAAGATCAAGAGATTGAAGGATGTGGATGCTAAGGCCAAGGAATTAGAAAACTTTGAGTTCGAAACCAAAGACTACAATCTGTATGATCCCTAATGTATTTGTAAGAACCACTACGCGAAGGTGTATTACCCATGGATCCATGGGACATTTCATTGGGTAGAGGAAGATCCTTGGAGGTACTATTACAACTCCTCCAAGCTCAATGGACTGGTCAGCATGTCTATAGAATGATAAGCTTCTCTGTAAGAAGTAGCACCGTAAGAAGCAACAACAACAACTGCAGTGAGCAGCAAACCGATGCAAGACAACAACAAGAGGAAGATTGTCGAGAACCCAGAGGTTGAGCAAAGATACAGGTTCAAAGAAGACCCTCTCATTGAGAAATAAGCTTTGGTAGTGGAGGCAAAGAGGCAAAAACACATAAAGAGAGCATAGCAAAGGAAGAGAGAAAAGCAAAGGTTGGAGGAAGTGGAAAGGACGTTGCATGAAATAGAGAAAAAGTTGAAAGGAGAGCAAGAGCTAGAAGGAGAGAGAGGGAAGAGAAGTAGAAAAAGGAACAAGAAGAAGGGAAATGCATGATCATAGTGTGAAATGAACCAATATAGGTCGAAGAATCATAACAACCAGCAGATGAAGAAGAGGGTGAGCAGTGGTAAGATCAAGAACTTGCTCAAAAAATTGAGAAACTGGTTGAATAGATGGACATGGAGTTGACACAGTTTCCATAGGACCAAGATACCGACCTCAGGCCAAGAGAATCCAAGGTCACCCGACAGTCTCCACCTGCTCCAGTATCAGAAGTAGTCATAAGTGAGAAAGGAGAGGCTTCCCTCCTTGATGATGATTCGGTGATGGATGTGTACAATATATCCGTTGATGAGTTGCAACAAAAGATTCTACAGGTGCGGAGAAAGCATTTGCTAGATGATCATGCATCGCCTGCATTTATGAAAGAAAGGGTGATACTGATGTTAGAAAGCATCCATCTTCCATGGCCGATGTGACTAAGGCTTATGCAGAAGCCACCGACTCAAATGTCAAGTTCTTGTTAGCAGAGAGTGATTAGATGGAAAAAGACTTGCAAGCAGCCAGGCAAAGGGAAGAAGGATTCGTAGGATCCACTATGGTAGAGATGAGGAAAGTGATACTTGTTGAAGTATCAACTCTTGAGACCACCACGTGGAAACTTTATGATGGATTTGTCATAGTGCACAAGGAATTTGTTCATCTATATGGTTTTTAGCAGCGGTGCATGAATATTGCTCAAACTCTCAAGGACATGCATGTTGCTATTTCACACGTACAAGAATGGAAAATGAGATATAAGGGAGCCCCAAGTTACTTGCATAAGGTGTAAGGCCCCCATCCTAGGGTCTTCTAACAGATCTATATTCTTTAGGAATTAAATGCAAAAAGAGCCAATAATTTATTGTCTTACAAGACATTTAAACAATGATAGTTTACCATTTACATTCTAATCCCTACAACTTTAATAGTGAACATTTCATTTCAATAACTTACATGAGTAATCTATTCATAGAGGAATACCTATACCGATGCCCCGGTGGAGATGCCCTTGAGATGCTGCTCCTGCTGAAATGCTTCTCTTGACTACCAATTAGATTTACTTCCCAGCCAACTAGGAATTAATTCCTAGCCCAAGAAACCTCCACAGATTCCCTAGCCCTTCAAGCCCAAGTCAAAACAGATGTAGTGTGTCCAAGATGAAAAATCTAGACCAAGATAAACAATACTTCCTTCCTCCTTCCCCAAACAATTTCTCCAAAATCACAACCAACCAAAAAAAATAGCAAGACCAGGCATCCCCCCCTTTTCTCCCTTCCTCCTTCTCCTTTTATGCCCCTCCTCTCTTCTCCACCTCAACCACCTCTCATTAATGTCATTAACTTCTCCCTCATCCTTATAGTTGACTTCTCTTCTCCCAAGTAAATTTGAGAGTACATTTGGGAATGTGATATGAATATAAAATTGGGTAATTAATGGGAGAGGACCATGTCTTCTCCCAAGTAAATGTGAGAGTACATTTGGGAATGTGAGATGGATATATATGTATTGGTAATTAGTTGGAGAGGACCATGTCTTCTCCCAAGTAAATGTGAGAGTACATTTGGGAATGTGAGATGAATATATATATTGGTAATTAGTTGGAGAGGACCATGTATTCTCCCAAGTAAATATGAGAGTACATTTGGGAATGTGAGATGAATATAAAATTTGGAATAATGGAAGGAGACCATATCCTATCCAAGATTCAGTTTGAGAAGACAAGTTGGGAATTTGAATAAATAACAATAATGAATGTTATATCAGTAAATAAAATTTATAGTTTCCCAAATGAAGGTATTCACCAATATTTCTCAATATTTTTAGGTAATGTAAACATTAATAAATTTGCATGATAAAATTAAGTGGGACATTACATACACCCCTCCTTCAGAAAACTTTGTCCCGAAGTTAGAGTGAAAAGATACAAGGAGTTTGAAGGCATAACAAAATAGAGAGAGTTATAGTAGTAAAATTTGATAAGCCAGGCAATGAAATTACGTCCCATCAGGAGTCTCTAACTGATCTATATCCTTCTATCCATCTTGACCTACTTCTGTTCCCACCCTATCTGTCCTCTGCTGTTATATCTGGTGGCATCAGCTATACCAATCTAACCACTTATAAAACCAACATGGTGGAAGCGTCGACTATATTCACCTAACTTCCCTAGCAAGAAACTGGCAATCGTCATCACACATCTAGGGGAGTGTGTCCACCACTGCCCTCCCATGATTCCAGGTTTCGAAGGATACACGGTGGGAAATGCCTCCACCCCTCCTCACAACTAGGGTTAATGTCCTAATACGGACCACACTACAATGCTGGTTGGAGTTGTCATCAAATAATCTAGTTAGGTAGTCTTACCACCTATCATTTGCATTTTACTCATGTCATAAGAGTGCATATCAAGTCGATACCAAATGTAATAGAACAATGTGCATTATACCTTTTCCATGAGATGTCTCGACCTTCCTTCAATGGAAGAGTAGATCTTGGCTATCGTATAGTTCTTTCCCCCCTGCGGGTTAGCTCTTATTCATGCATTTATATAACAACAAGACATATAATCATCACATTATTAAGTCTAGTATCAATCTTGCAGTTCATACTGGAAATAAATCATAAATTCACTAAGTCATTCATTTAAACAAATCATATCCACTTGAGCCATGTATGAAACAAAATAATTTTGATAAGTCACGCACTAGATAATTCACCACTAAGTGAGTCATACATTTAGGCCATACATCAACCATTTCCATCATCAATATCAAATCCATCAATTGATTTATATAAGTAGTTTCACGTGTCCAACCAAATGCATCAATATTACCTAATGTTCATAAATAATAACATGGAACTGCAAAATAGAGCCTTAGCATAGGTAGCTATCTAAGTCAAAATGGGCATCACAGATGCTCATGTGACAACCTTGTGAAACACCTCGATAACAATTAGAGTTGAAACAGATTCAACTGTCCACCATGGAAAATAGCATTTGAACTCGGATATGCTATAAGGGGGTACCAAAACCAAAATATTGGCAAGCAACGGATTAGTGCACTATCAATTCCACTAGAAGGCACTAGCATAAGTTTCATGCATATAATTTCCTTAATACCTCAGTGAATATAAAAGTCCCACTCTTCCAATTTGTTGGTTTTTTCATCTTCCAAACCAATTAATTAACTTGAAAATAAAAGACTCAAAACTTCAGAAACTGTTTCCAGCATGATTTTCATACTTTATTTTTATTTTTTTGTAAATTGAGAGAAATGTCCTCTAAATGTCAAAGGTTCAAATTTATTATATATTTAATCATTGTTTACTAGTACTAAAACAATTTCATGATATATTTTGCAGCTCACAATATGACCAGACAAATGAGAAATAAATAAACGAATGAAACAATTTCCTTTGCCCTTCTGCTATTAGCATTTCCCTTCTAAATGGCACCGCATCTCTAAAGATGCCTACTCCTTTCACAAGTGGCCAGTTACCACAAAAAGTTGCGAAGAAAGTTGAGGGTCCATTTATCCAAAACTAGAGACACATTATTTTTCACGACATTTTTATTCAACACTAGAATAATGGTAAAAGTGTATTCTAATATTTTCACTGGTCTTTTATTGACTAAATAAGATTCCATTCTAAAATCCCAAATTCTCTATGAATTGATCTTCTCATTTAATTTAAGATCATTAAAAACAACTATCATAGTAAGGCTTACACAAGTCCATGGTATTCAATCTATGTTTTCACTAGGAAATTCCACCACCCATAGAATAATCATTAACGTGACATATAGGATATTTAAACACATCCTAATCTGAATTCCCATGCTTCATAGTCGTTTACTTCTCAAACTCAAAATTTGTTAT
>APFE030428760.1:97088-114277 GCA_000404065.3 Pinus taeda
TACAGGGCTTCAAAATAAATTATTGTATAGAAGATTTCAAGGAGACTATTTCTTCTCAAAACTAAAAGAGGATTAACTCTGCTACAAAATATCACATTCTTCTATTGCTTGATGCTTGGAGCTTTCCTTCTATCCAATGTGACCAAAGATTCATTGATGTCATTACTGATGCAAAATATCAAACCTCTATTACTTCAAAGATAATTAGTCTTAGTCAAGATACCTCAGGTTCACTGCTTGAAGAGAAATTTCATGAGATGACAAGACCAAGAGATGTCTGTAAGTTTGATGCTACAAATGATAAAGGATGTATTTTACAAATATCTCCTTCAAACCTTAAATAATCCTTGAGAACAATCTTATATCAACAACAATAGTGCACCAAGTCTGATCTATCAATCGGGCTAGTGATATTAACTCTGAAAATGGCTTACAAAAATTTGTCCTATGAAGTGACTACGAAATTCATACCTTAATTCATTAATTAGAGCCATAGTGAGTACACGATATTAACTCTAGGTATATATAAAAAAAAACTTATGCATAGTTCTTAGATAGGTATTGCACAATGAAGCTGAAAATTTGTGCAACAATTGAGTCCTCCCGCTTACACATGTATACCCTTATTTATTTTGGCAATGACTGCAAACATTATCATACTTGGGGTGGAAAATATATGTATTGATGACCTCTAATTCAATCTCAAAAATGGATTGCATTAGTAGCTCAATTTCTTCTCACTCTGTTCTAGGGTCGAATGGAAATTGTATAGGAATGATGCTAGTGAATATTAAACTTCAATTCGGGCTCGTCTCCTAGCTTAGATAAATGGAAAAACCAAGACAAAATAAGATTGGATTTAGCTTGGATTCTTGAGGGCATAAATAGCCCACAAGAATATTTGAACCTCAAAAAACCAACCTCAAGGATGTCAAAGATTATGCCCTCACGAAATTAAAAATTTCTTGCTCAGAAACACGCAAAAGATTTCCCTAATCAGTGGGTTGAATTCTCCTTCGGAAACTCGAGATGAACCTCTAATAAATGTGCCTCAGAGAAAAACAATTTTCTCTAGAAAGGAGGGCTAAAACCTTTAGAATGTGCTACAGATATCATAGGCCAAAATGTATGCCTTATTAAACCTGTCTTGAAGACCAAAATGATCCCAGCCAATAGCTACAACCAAATGTAAGAAAATAGCCCAAACATACCTCAAAATTTGACATCCTCTTGAGATAATTCATGAGAGTATTAGGACAAAATATCACAAAGAATGAGTACAAATTGATCCTTCTTTCGATCCTTCTCTGAAACTCTAAGACACCACAAGTCCAAGAGGGGGTGGCCACTAAGGTTAGGTTCACTTTTTGTTGCAAGCCCCATGGCATCCCTAGAGGGGGATGCAAGCACCTCCCAAATCTCTTGCATGTTTATAGTAGAATCTAGAAACTCCAAAGTAAAACTTGACCAAAATCGAGCTACTAGGAAGCCATTCTTTGGGTTAAAGAATCTTAATGGAGAACTAGCCAAAATTGCAAAGAATCCATGCTACGTTGTAACCTCCAGGAAGGTTGGCAACTTCATTAAGGGGATAAACAACCACATGCTCATCTGCAAGAAGCTAAACTCAAGGAACAACAAGCCACACAAGCCTAACAAGAGGAAATATTTTGGTTACAAAATTTAAGAATAAGGTGGCTTTAAATAGAAGATAGTAACCCAATTTTCTTATCACTCATCCCGAGCTTGTCAAAACATAACAAAATTCTAAACCTCGGTACCATAGTAGGGGAAAAACTAGAAGAGCAAAAGGGGATTGAAGAGGAACTAGTCTTTTTCTCCAAATACTCACTTAGTGAACCTATTGCTGATGAAAATGAGGTGATGACTTGATAGTGAAACACATCCTCAAGTTGGTCACCCATGACCAGAGTCAAGAATTAATTAAAGAAGTCTCACCTAGAGAAGTTGAACATGCAGTGATGGAAACATAAACATGCAAATCACCTGAACTAGATAGCTTCCCTATGGACTTGTATCAAGAATGTTGGGATATCTATTAGGCTAGAGATTTACTTGCTATTGAGAAATATTTTCATAAGGGAGGGTCCCTTGAAGCTATCAATGTCACTTAACTCTCATACCTGAAGAAGGAAAACATTGATACTGTCAATAAATTCAAACCAATTGATCTCTGTAATTGTTCCTACGAAATCATATCTAAGATCATTGTTGACAGAATGAAGCCCATCATGGAAAAATTGGTCTAAAGAACAATGAAGTTGATTTAATGCATGCAAAATCATGGATAGTGGCCCATGAGATGATACATTCCACGAAGAACAAGAAAACACCAAGTATGTTAAAAAAATTGAATATGTCCCCATCCTATGACAAGCTAAACTGGCACTTTCATTAGCATAATGGTAGAAGCCTTTGATTTATCTTTAGATTGGATTAGATGGTTAATTAATTTGGTAAGGTCTACATTATTTTCTACACTTGTTAATTTCACCCTCTCCCAGCCCGTCTCCTTGACTAGGGGTCTTCAACAAGGTGAACATATATCTCCTTTTATTTTTATCTTAATGGTTGAAGGCTTAAGCAAAAAAAAAAATTGTTGCTAATAAGGAGAAGTTTGAGGTCCAAGGTTTGTCCCTAGCCCTATATATTGATCCCTTCTCCCATCTCCAATTTGTGGATGATAACATGCTTGTTGAGCCGACTACTCTTAGAGAAGCCAAGGTGTTTAAGAAGGTTCCAAAATCCTTCCTTTGGCTTGATGAGGTAAAGTCTATGAAGATAAATCCTAGATTTTCCCTTTTCATTATAAGAAGAGTAGCGTAAAGTAATATCTCTAGAGTGTCGGGCTTCTCTCAAAACATCCCCCCCTCCAAATTCCTAGCCATGCTTCCTTTGGTCTCGCTGGGAAAGACATCCTTGGGGACCCTTATTGGAAAAGCACAAGTCCAAACATTTAATTTAAGCTTTCCACTATTTCATTCCTGGTTGGGCACATCCTCCTCATTAATTTCATCTTTTAATCTATTCATATCTTCCTCTTGTTTTCTTTAGCCACTCCTCTCAAGGCACTATTGCACCTTACCTTTCTCTAGCAACATGTTGAATGGTGCAGACCCTTTCGAGATACAAACTTCAAATATGCAGCCCTGGATCCCAGTGCCCAACCTTAGAAGGCACAATCTGATAGCACAAAGGATTGTACACACAACTCAAAAATCCTTCACCATCAACGATGAAGACAAATCACTATTTTATTTCAAATATTAATGATTTCTCATCATCTGGTTGTAAAATAATATTTGTTTGTATGTTTCACAAAGGATTTGGTCAGACTTGATCTCTCATGAAACTTGTAGATGTCGTATAGTAAAAATAATCAAGTATACAATTATCCAATCCATGAGATTTGTCTAACTTATCTCTTTGCATTATGCATTCATCCTATCTGTAGCTTACTATGTCTGCTTACCCATATCATTGGTATCAAAACATCGAGCCAAAATCAATGAAATTTTGTGACATTTTTGCAAGCTTTTGCAACCCTTTAGAGCTTCCTGCTCTTAACAATCTAGCACAAACCAGTATTTGGCTTAAGTTTTAAAGTGTAATGGCATCGGTTACAGGTGAAAAATGGTTAAGATAAGGGATTTTAGAAATGGAAAGGGCATCTGAAATGATAAGGGAAAAAGCCAACCTCAAACTATCATTTATTGAACCAAAAGGTACACCAAACAATGCTTCAAGAGCACAATTATATAAATATGAGCTTGCAATGTTAAACTGCCCTCCCACAACCAACCAGCTGCCCACAAAAGGTATTGGATGCTCATTTCCTTCTTTTGTAAAACTAAATGACCATAATGAAATTTAAAGGCCAACTCAGAAATCCAATCCATGACAATCTATCGTGCGCCTTCGTTATAGATATATGAAAATGCATAGAATTGACCATATTAATTGCAGGAGAAAAATTTATATTGCTAACAGATCTAGCAAATTGTTTTTTTGAAATCTCTTTACACATTCCGTCCAACAATTGGGAGCATTAAAAAAAAACTAAAATAGACACAAGCAGGCTGTAGTAATAGCATGCAAGGTTGCGCATGAGGAAGATATGTAACAACAATGGAAGGTGAATTATCTGATACTTAGACAAAGGTTGTAAGATGCCAAGGTTCAAAACCCAAGACTGTTTGCAACAAACCCAAACAAATTTACTGAAACTTACTTGTAATCTTGGCCTCCAAGGTTTCAGTCCAGAAGCTTAAATGCAATCCACAGAACAAGAGAAACAAAAAGGGGCTTCGCTGAAAAACTAACACCAAATAAATTTTATTAATGGTGTCAAAATTATGACGATTCCATAAACAAACCCAAAAGGATAATCGTATCATCCAAAAGTAATAAAATATGCATAATAGATCAAAGAGTGATAGGCAGGAAAACCCAAATCATTTTATCAATGTACAGAACTAAAAGCAGAGGTATGGTGAGATTTTCAGTTCAATGGCAAGTAATTTGAGCATAAGACTTCCAAAAGGCCTCAAAAAATCGCCAATTGGTGAAAAGCACAAACACATGCATATATGCCGGTGAGTAAATATATGTCATTACAATCTATTGAAACAAAGGAAGAACACAATTATTTATCTTCGTAAGCTTCAGAGAATAAGCAAGAGGGTGCTTACCTTTTTCCAAATGCAGGGCTTAAAATATTTCGCTTATATCCCCCCGCAGTGCATACTTCTCCCTTAAGCCTCCCCTAACAAGGCCCAGATGTAATCCTTGGGAAAAGCAGTTACAACACAAAGGGAAGTGAACCCAGATTTTTTTTTTTTGCAGAGATCTTCTGTACGTGAGTATAATGAAATAGGTGGCAAAGTCCAAGTGGTTAAGGAGAAAGAATTGGAGTCTGTTGGTAGAGTAGGCTCAACACACATCATAAAGAACTTGATGATCTGGATTGATGTCTCAAGGCCTTTGTTGTTCAAATGCAATCTCAAGCTCCTGGCAGCTACAAAACTTGTTTCTATTGCTTTTCATGGCAATAAAGAGGGTATCATTTTCAATCTAAAAACAATTTGTTATATGTATATAATATAATATATATATATATATATATATATATATATTATATATATATATATTATATATATATATATTATATATATTAATATATATAATTATTATAATTTATATATATATATATATATAATATAATATATATATTAGGAATTATAAGTCCTTATGAGGGTTACAAGCTCTTTATAGCGGAATTTGGGTTTAGTGGATTTTGGGTCTATATTTTGAATCAAAGCTCTGATACCACGTGTAAGACCCCCATCCTAGGGTCTTCTAGCAGATATATATTCTTTAGGAATTAAATGCAATAAGAGGCAATAATTTATTTTCTTACAAGACAATTAAAAAATGATAGTTTACCATTTACATTCTAATCCCTACAACTTTAATAGTGAACATTTCATTTCAATAACTTACATGAGTAATCTATGCATAGAGGAATACCTGTACCGATGGCCCGGTGGAGATGCCCTTAAGATGCTGCTCCTGTTGAAGCGCTCCTCTTGACTACCGATTGGATTTACCTCCCAGTCAACTAGGAATTAATTCCTAGCCTAGGAAACCTCCACAGGTTCCCTAGCCCTCCGAGCCCAAGTCCAACCAGATGTAATGTGTCCAAGATGAATAATCCAGACCAAGATAAACAATACTTCCTTCCTCCTTCCCCAAACAATTTCTCCAAAATCACAACCAACCAAAAGTAATAGCAAGACCAAGCATCCCCCCCTTTCTCTCCCTTTTTCCTTCTCCCTTTATGCCCCTCCTCTCTTCTCCACCTCAATCACCTCTCCTTAATGTCATTAACTTCTCCCTCATCCTTATAGTTGACTTCTCTTATCCCAAGTAAATCTGGGAGTACATTTGGGAATGTGATATGAATATAAAATTGGGTAATTAATGGGAGAGGACCATGTCTTCTCCCAAGTAAATGTGAGAGTACATTTGGGAATGTGAGATGAATATATATATATATATATCTATATATATATATATATATATATATATATAATATTGGCAATTAGTTGGAGAGGACCATGTCTTCTCCTAAGTAAATGTGAGAGTACATTTTGGAATGTGAAACAAATATATGATTTGGAATAATGGAAGGAGACCATATCCTATCCAAGATTTAGTTTGAGAAAACAAGTTGGGAAATCAAATAAATAGCAATAATGAATTTTATATCAGTAAATAAAATTCATAGTTTCCCAAATGAAGGTATTCATCAATATTTCTCAATATTTCCAGGTAATGTAAAAATTAATAAAATTTGCATGATAGAATTAAGTGGGGCATTACATAAGGTAATGAAGCCGTAGGCAGAGCTAGACAACGCACGGATCCAAATGTTGATCTGAAACTATGAGCAGCTCCCTCCGCTCATCAACATAATTGAAGCTTCCTATGCACAGTTGTTCAAGAGTCTGGATGTCATGGTGAGGAAACACATGATCCTTTCAATTGGTTCCCTCACCCAAGAATTGATGAGAGCCAAGTCCTGCTAGAGGTCGACAGGTACATGGAGCAGTTGATGCGAGAGGCCACCAACGATGACTTCTAGTTGCAGAAGTACAATGGTGGTCCAACCACACTCATGAAAATGTTGCGCATCCTTCAAGATGGGTTTGAAAAAATATCTAGGACCATATACCCAAATGCCATGGAGGAAAGAGTCCATTTCCAAAAATACATCACCAAACAGTATGGGGACACCATAGCATAGTACCAAGCTTGGTATCAGTTCGTCACCGAAGATCATCAATAGGATGTTGTCGGGTTGGTCTTTCCACAAGATTCTAAGTCATAGTGTTTGTCTTGTTAGGCTCAATCAAGCCTATTTTGTCTCACATGGGTATATGTGGAAAATGTATAATATTTGTAAATATATTGTAAGTGAAATTCCAAGTGTCATTAGTGGAATGTGAACAGTCACTATGTAATGTAAAGATTTATTTGTAAAGTAGTTGTAGAGTCATGAGGGTAGTCAAAGAGTCAAAGAAAAATGTCAAGGGTCAACCCACCCTTTATTATAAATAGAACCTCATAACTCGTAGAACGGGCTTTTGGGAGCCAATATTTTAGCTAGGCTTAGGCTTAGAGAAGGCTTGGGAGTATTGTGACAAGCTTTGGCTTCTCCACAGTGTAGAGCGAATACACTTATTTGGAGGAGCAAGTAGTGTTGACTGTAATGTTCCACTATTGGGGCTAGTGGCTGTCAATGGTGTATGTATGGATGAAAATTTCACTTAATAATAAAATAACTGAGCCAACACGTTTTCATGCATATGTTGTTATTGTGGTTCGACTATTCTAGGTACTTTAGCAATGTATGTACAAATTTTGAATAATATGACACATATTCACAGAGATTATCTCGATTATACACTATTGCGGAATACATGCATAATACATAACCTCCTCTACATTGATCATCAATTTACAGAAGCAGAAGCAATAACATGCGCACATAGAAGCATCAATCACACATATCAACACAGTATTTTCCTGGGGAAAGCATCTCGCTAAAAACCCCAACTATCTATATATTATATTGATTTATAACATGTAACAATACATAGTACAATACTCTTCACAAGTATCCAGCACTATCTCCACCTATTACACACAAAACTAGCTCAGATCCGAACAAGTCACAAGTTCAAATCTCCTCCGCTGCTTTGCCTGCCTCCACTGCGCAATCCTGCAAGAGAATGGATGATAATGGCTCAAGAAAACTCGTATTTACATGGAAAAATCGTGTGAGCACAAGATACAATTTCCCTTGGCCTCATTGGCATTACTCAATCTATTGATTGTGCAAGATCTCATGCACAACTGATAGTCACAACTCACCCTTTCACTTACCTCTAACACTTGTCTCCACTGAACTGTTCATGCACTGAGTTAACTGATGTATTCTTCAGTTGCATTATGATTTAATAATTAGTGAATTAATTAATAACTAATTCACACAACTCACCACTTAGTCTATTGGCCAGTTAGACTAAATACAACTAGTTCAACTAAGTCAAACTGAACACAACTCCATTAACTGCTCATCTAACTCCACATAACTCAACCACTTAGTTCTAACTGAAGTCCTTCATGCAATAGCTCAGTCAACCCATAGGTAACCATGTGATTCCTTTAGGCAGTTGCATGTGCCACATCTGTAGCTCCAACTGAAGTGCTCCAAGAGAATAAGATAAAGTTTGGAGTCCAAATATTACTAAGGGCTAATAATATTTTACTGTTTCTATTTTTTGCTGACAGTCTAAAAATAGACTCTGATCACACCACTGTGATCCAAAAAATATAAGTCCATATATTTTTCCCAAAATGAACAATCATCCATAAACAACATCTTGCAACTCATAGACCATGATCCATATGTCTAAAAATAGACTTTGCGCCAAAACTTGCCTGCGGGACCACTTAGTGAAGGCGACGCCTTTCCACTAAGCTCCATCATCTTGTTGCATTCTCAACAAGCATTTCTTGTTGCACACTTTTCAACACTCCCCTCAACAAGAAAGGCTTCCTCTCAAACCCGATCCTGTAACTCTGGAATGTTCTGCATGCAACACATCTACCCGCTCTACTTGCTCCAACAACACTTGGAACAAAAACCCTCCCAACTAACCACTCTGTTGGGCTAGGAACATACTCTAATGCTGAAGCTCTACCTGCTGCTGACAAGTGCTCCCTCTCTGACATCTATGCTACTACAACATCTTCATGCATCTCGCACCATTACACACCTCTCTGTGCCACCTAGCACTGTGCAAAACACTTCTGCCTCTCGCATTGCTACACCCTGCATGCTATGCACTGTCCTAGGATTCCTTGCACTGTCCCTCTCTCTGCCGCTCCATCTGCATCTGTCTCTACCCAATCAGTCAGTTCCTGATACTCCACATCGGGGCTCCCATAGCAAGGTCTCATCCAAGAGGTTGGGTACCTCAAGGATCCTACCCCTCCTCCTTGGGACGATCACTCTATATCACCCCACCTCCTACCTGGAGGTATGGTTGCATGTGATCCCTCAGCCCACCTGGCTCAAAGTTTCCCCCTACTGGAGGTCTCTGCATGAGTATATGTCTCTACTCGATCTCCACTCAGCTTCCCCTATTGTAGCTGCTCCACAACCTTCTGAAGTTGCTGCACCAATCGTGGCTCCTCCACAATTGTCTGAGACTTATTTTGGCTCTGCATGTTGAGAGGTAATATACCTTCCCTCTCAACCACCAAGTCTCCATCAGTTGCCTTGCTGCTTAAGGCTTTGCATGCACCTTGAACCTCAAGAGCATACAGGTCCTTGACCTGTGAACCAATCTGCTTCACCTATCTAGTGATGTTGTGTCTAAGGAAAACCTTTTCCTTACTAAAGACTACATCATAGCCTTTGTCTTCCAGCATCGTGATCGACACTAAGTTTCTCTTCAGTCTTGGTACATACTTGACATCGGTCAAGGTAATGTGAGGTCCATGCTACCTCTAAAAAATAACTGTGCCTACACCTAAGACACTGTACTTCTCATCATTACCCATTGCTATGAGTACCTGGAGATCTTTCTCCTCCAAAGTACTGAACAAACTTTTGTCGCCGGTCATGTGGAAAGAAGCTCCACTGTCAAGAAACCAACCACTTCCCATCATGGATGAAACCATGCATGCGAAGAGTGTGAAATCCAACTCAAACTGTGAAGCAAGTTCCTCACCTTCAGATCCTTCCTCGGATCCCTTCTTGGACTTCTTCTTTGGGCAATTAGTAGCATAATGGCCCAACTCATGACAACGAAAGCATCTCATCTTCGACTTGTCAACCTTCTTCCCATCATTGGAAGAACTGGATTCGGAAAGAGAAACCTTACCCTTCCCCTTCTTCGCCTTACTCGCTAAGGCACAGTTCTCCTCATCATGCATAGATGAAGAACTGTCTCTGGTGCGCCATCTAATCTCCTCTTGCACAAGATCCGACCAAAGTCTCTCCCATCCTGGCAATTTCTCCCTTCCATTCACCGAGTCCTGGTAGCTATGCCAACTCTTAGGAAGGCCAAGGAGAGCTATGACTCACCATATCCCTCATCCTTCAATAGTTACCCCACACTTCCCAGCTCATCCTGACATTGGGTGAACTTCGTGAGATACTGGGGCATACTGTCTCCATTCTCACACCTAATGTTTCTGAGTTTTATCCTTGAGCGCCATTCCACCAGCTCAAAAACTCAACAACTTCTGATCTAAAATTTGTGAGAACAAAGTATTTCTTGTACAGAGATCGACTCTATGGGCATTCACCGGATATCTCACCTTCCAAAAGAAGGATGAATCCAGAGGCTACCTGGCCTGATTACAAACTTTGCCTGAAGAAATAAAATGTAAACACTTTCTGAATAATAGATCCGATGATCAACTTCGCACTGATATCATGTAGAAATCTCTTCTACAAATCAGCTAGCTCTGATACCATGTAGAAATTTTGAATAATATGACACATATTCACAAAGATTATCCCGATTATACACTATTGCAGAATACATGCATTATACATAACCTCCTCTACGTTGATCATCAATTTACAGAAGCAGAAACAATAACATGCGCACATAGAAGCATCAATCACACATATCAACACAGTATTTTCCCGGGGAAAGAATCTCGCTAAAAACCCCAACTATCTGTATATTATATTGATTGAGAACATGTAACAATACATAGTGCAATACTCTTCACAAGTATCCAGCACTATCTCCACCTATTACACACAAAACTAGCTCAGATCCGAACAAGTCACAGGTTCAAATCTCCTCCGCTGCTTTGCCTGCCTCCACTGCGCAATCCTGCAAGAGAATGGATGATAATGGCTCAAGCAAACTCGTATTTACTTGGCAAAATCACGTGAGCACAAGATACGATTTCCCTTGGCCTCATTGGCATTACTCAATCTATTGATTGTGCAAGATCTCATGCACAACTGATAGTCACAACTCACCCTTTCACTTACCTCTAACACTTGTCTCCATTGAATTGTCCATGCACTGAGTTAACTGATGTATTCTTCAGTTGCATTATGAGTTAATAATTAGTGAATTAATTAATAACTAATTCACACAACTCATCACTTAGTCTATTGGCCAGTTAGACAAAATACAACTAGTTCAACTAAGTCAAACTAAACACAACTCCATTAACTGCTCATCTAACTCCACATAACTCAACCACTTGAGTTCTAACTGAAGTCCTTCATGCAATAGCTCAGTCAACCCATAGGTAACCACGTGTTTCCTTTAGGCAGTTGCATGTGCCACATCTGTAGCTCCAACTGAAGTGCTCCAAGAGAATAAGATAAAGTTTAGAGTCCAAATATTACTAAGGGCTAATAATATTTTACTGTTTCTATTTTTTCCTGACAGTCTAAAAATAGACTCTGATCACACCGCCGTGATCCAAAAAATAGAAGTCCATCTATTTTTCCCAACATGACCAATCATCCGTAAACAACATCCTACAACTCATAGACCATGATCCATATGTCTAAAAATAGACTTTGCGCCAAAACTTGCCTGCGGGACCACTTAGTGAAGACAACTCCTTTCCACTAAGCTCCATCATCTTGTTGCATTCTCAACAAGCATTTCTTGTTGCACACTTAAAAATGTATGTTGTTTAACTTACACATTTGCATATGAAATATTTTGTATGCAATTGTAATAATCTTGTTGAAGGTGTGTCATTGGTTTAACCCATCACTTTGGTTTGTGGACTATTCTTCTTCGAGCCTGTGATGTCATTCCGTTCATGTGTTCCTTCCAGGTTGCGTACTATTGCAGGTTTCTAAGGGACAAACTTACTTTTCCCCTTCTTGCATTAGAACCTCCATACATCTCACTTGACTCGCTGCAAGGTCACACACTTGATTCCGAAAAAAATCATCATACATACCTCTGCACGCTACTGTGGTCAAGGAACTACATTACCACCCACTGTTGGGACTACTACTCCAAACGGTCTGAGGTGTAGTTGGAACTTTTTACTGGCGAGATTCCCTTGAATGTTGGTGGGTCCAACATCACCAATATTTCTGGTGCTAGAAGGAGGGCCAGATGACAAGCTAAGCAATCAAATTTTGTTTTGAATCTCTACAGATCATTCATGACTTACATCACAATCTCAACTTCGTCATGTTTTTCTCATGCTCATGATTTTGAAGTGTTGGAGGATGTCATTGATGTCTTGTCACGAATTAAATATGATGGTGAAGGCATAATAGCCTTGTTAAGACACATCATTTCCTTTTTAGGTTTTTGTGATAGGAATGAACTCCCTTTAGATGACATTATCTGTGGGTTGTTTGCTTACATGTTCGAAAGGCACATTAAGCAATGGTGTCTCACATTTCCTGCAACCTCTATTCACTTTTTCAATCCCATGATTAGAGAGTTAGGCTGTGCTTTCTTTCATTTTTACATTAAAGCACTCAATCGCAAAATCTTTGAATTACACAAAGCACCTGATGAATCTGTTGTGCAATTTTGACTATGCTTCCGTAATATTGCTTTTCAATACCCAAAAGATGAAGTTAACTGGAAATTTCTGAGAGAAAGATTTCAATATATTCTTCACATATCTAACAATCCACATGAGTTAGAATAATTCAAACCCCTCCCAACATACCTCGGTGTTAGTCTTTAGAGCTTCCAAATCTAAGACAGACAAGGTCGCTATCACGAGTGACTCTTTGTCCTCTTTTCATCAAACAACTCTAGCTCCACAGGATGAGGTGGAAGAAGTTGCTAACCAACTTGTTGAACTGTCACCTCTCCCCACCCCACCTACTCCAGAATTTTGCCTAGATTTGGACTGCAAATCTGATGGTTGTCATGTGATCTCGTTTTCTCAACCTCCGTCCTTTGGTTCCTTTGATCCTCTAGATTTTGATGTGCTGTGTTCATCCCTTCCAGATTCCACATGTGATGTTCACGAGGATCAAGTTGTTGATGGAGTTGGTGTTGAGTAACCAACCTGTGCTATAATATTTGACAAGTATGTGTGGGAATCTGAAGAAGAAGTCACAACGAAGGATGTCCTCCTGTCCGCACCTCATCCGCTCTATCCTGACATCTTCTGTGATTTTGCCATTTCTGAATTTTCTTTTGAAAACTCATCCCCAGATGTCTCTACTTCCGATTATTCACAGAACACACAAGATGTCAATATGTCATTTGACCTTAGGAGGACAATTCTTTCTTTTCAAATTCACTTGATCTCTCATCTTTCATTTTTGGAAATTCAGAGGGTGAAAGTTTTTGTTTCTCATCAAGCCCTCTGTATGATTCATTAGATCATGAGGATTCCATTGTACATATCAAATTCTCTGATCATGACTGTCGTGATATTTTTACTCATTTATTTGATCACGATTATGATTTACTCACCCTTGATATTTCTAAGTCACCGATCTTTGATGATATATCTTCTGATGAAGTGGAAACCCCTTAGGCTATTGAGGCACTTCAGCCCGAGCTGATGGTTATATCAGGTTCTCATAGTCTTGAGGTCAGTTCCAATTCTGATTAGAAATATATTGAATCTTCCTAGGCTCCTCATCACTGTCTCATGCACATTGAAAATCAATCTCGTTTACAGAATTCAAATCCTCCACCAGAATCACATGATCCTATCGCTCATGCATTGGAGGAGTCATACATAGCAAACATTATTGTGAAATAAAATTTTTCTTATTTCTGCATGTTTTCTCATTTGTCAAGGTTGAAAGTATGTACATGGTTGTCATTTGCACGCAACATGATACAACACCATGATACATCTGCAGAGTGCCTTTCATGTGCTTTTAATATTTTCTTTTCTGTGGATGCATTCAAACTTTGAATGTGTTGGTTTTCATTCCTTTATATTTGTTGTTTGCTGGTTTGATTGAATATCTTTCTTGTTAACCATGCCATCATTTACATGGGCCAACTAATGCACCGATGGCTACATTGGAAATATCACGTCACATGAGTAGGCCCATGCATTGTTTAGCTCAAGAGTAGGAGTAGTGTTTTCTTTCCTATTTACTTTTGATTATTTTGTTTTGCTTTCGTCTTACTTATTTCCTTTGCTTGTTTGTTTGTTTGTTTATGCACCCGTAGGATTAGCTTCCCATGAAACCGTGTTTGGCTTCTTAAGATAAGCAGGGTGAAATACAAGAGGACTTGTACAACTATCAAAATTTGGTTGTCTGTTTATTCCCTATCCTTATGAAAATATTGCGTTTCTTTATTCAATGATACCCTGATGGAAAATATGTTCCTTTCAGAGTGAGTCTTGGTGAAATCACAATGATTTATCTTTTAACTAGTACCACCTACTCTAATTGGTTTTGTATATTTGGTTAACCCTTGTCAACTCACTCAAGCAGAGTAATGTGAGAGGGAAAACCTTAACAAGTATGTTAGAGGTATATATAAACATCCTTCTCTAAAGGGACAACCTCTTATGCTCTCAATAAGTCTGCATGCCTCTTTCGCCGCATGAAATAAATAAGTGCCTATGCACAACTCTTTGAAAATAAAATTAAAAAAATGAAATAAAAATAAAATAAAATCAAAAGAAGAGAAAGGCTTCCTACACATGTAGGTGAAGCAAGTAACTCTATCGAGGTATTGGCCAGGCTTGTTGGAAGTGAAGCAATGCTTGTGTTCCTAAAGGGACTCCGCCAGGGTACTGTCGAGGCCTGTTGGCAGCAGACTAACACCATAGATGAAACTAAAAATATGACAGTCTATATTACTTGTGCATCAATATACCCCTCATCCCCAATCAAAACAACTCATTTGACTTGGCTTAGTATGTGTGTTTCCAATAAAATAGAAGGGTAGGGACTATATCTTTAACTCAAGCTAGTGAAGAAACCATGACGATCAAAGATTCGAACAATACTTCCAGAAGAGTTAGACCCTCTTTACACGAGACAAGGTCCATATAGAGAGCTGGAGTTCTACCAATGTGTCACCAATGTTGTAGTAGTTACAACCACCATTCAAAATTTTGCCTACGCTTTGTTTTGGAGCTTCCCTACTAAAATCCCAACAACTTATCTCGAACTGACCTAGGTAATTGTGCTTTCATTGAGTTTTATCTTTTGCATTATAGCTTGTGTTTTCTTACTTTCTTTACTGTCTAACCACAAGCTAACCTCTTGACTCGGTTGCAATCCAGTTGTAGACATTCCTTAGTGAGTTGCGCAATCCTTTAGGGCAACCAACCTTGCTCTCGTGAAATGTGCAGTTCAAGCCAACACTGTGCTTTGGCTTCAGAATTGCACAGACCCAGCTGGAAATTTTCCTTTAGCTAGAAATCTACACAGAGCATGATAGGAAGTGAGAGCCACTTAGCGTAGGAATTGCGTAGAAGCATCCCCTCAATAGTTGCCTGACGCATGTGCTAGTGAGTTGCCCAGTTCTCCTTAGAAATGCACAATCTCTCCGAGCATGATTGATAGTCTTTCCCAAAAAAGTGAAAAAGAAAAAAAGAAAAAAAGTGTCCCTAAAAAAGGTGATCTATTTTTAGCAGTCAGAGTTACACTTGAGCTTTTTTTGGAAACTGCCGCCATGTGTTTCTTTTCCCTAGATTTTTGGCCTTCATGCCATAAATCCTAAATTGATAAAATTTATTTAATGGACACCACTAGATCTCATTTTCACATTCGATATTGGGGCTATAGCATTCCTGAGGAGATCTAGGAACCTTTGGAACATTCATCACAACTTTTCTGGGTAAGTGTTACTTTTTTAGTCTTTTGCTGTTTTTTATGTTGCTTTTGTTTCCTTGGTTTGTGAGAGTGATGTTTTACCCATTTTATTGAATGAAAACTGGTGTTTTGATTTGTTTTAGCTTGTAGAAGTGATTTTTTATGTTTTGCATCACCTTTCCCAAGCGTCGCATGCATAACCTAGTTTTTGCACTAACGGTCGTCACTGCGGTGACTCTCTTGATGAGCTTTATTGTTCTTCAATATGATCAATTCCTACACTTGTTTTGATTGCATGCATAATCATCCACTCATATTTTCACCAACCATTACTTACACTTTGATATCTTCTTGTTTTCATGTTTCCCTTGGGAAGATATGGGCTTCCTTGGCCCGGATCTAGCTCTTCTCAGCATGCAATGCACATTTTTGGATCTCAAGGCTCTGCGTTGACTCTAGGAATTACACAAAGGTTGCCAAGGACTGGATCCAACTTTGCACTGCATAGTTCCAGGGGCTAGTCCCGAAGCCTTGGCCACTAGGATTGTGCAATGCGCAGTCCCAGCTAACACAAGCTAGACTAAAATGTGCATTGCACAGTTCCAATCAACATCACCTTCCCACTGGTAACTGGGACTAGGCAATGCGCAGATCCAACTGAAAGTCACTCACCTTTGAGAACCAGAATTGCATAATCCTTCCCATATGTTGCCCAGTTTGTCGCTTGGTCTGTTCTTGAAGTGATTTTGGTTTCAAGCTAACATTTGCATGCCATGAATGTCCTCTTTGTCTCCAGGTACAACAGTTGTTGAGTAGGTCTTCAGTAGTACATGTAACATGGCTTCCAAGAAAGATGCATCAAAGGATACTATCGATAGAAGTGTTAGCGCTTGAAATTTCACCTCAGGCTGAAAAAGGTAAACTCCAAGGCAACATCAAACCACTTAGCCTCGTAGCTAGCCCTACGGGGCAGGAGAGGGCTCTCTCCGGTCTATCTCAGCAAAGATCTTCAACGGGAAGAGATAACCAATAAAGAACACTGATTTTAGGCTAGTAAATTGATAAAAAAGGTTTGGTTTGGGATTTTTAGGGTTTTGGTGGAAAATTGGGGAAAGGCAATTTTGGGTGCGGGGATTGGACACAGTTTTCACAGGGGGTTCTTTGGGGCGAGGTAGGAGACTATATTGATGCTTTTGAAAGACTTGGATGGATGAGAATGACTGGTGAGGAGCTAAGGAGAGCAAGCAATCACCTTGAATTCTCCTTAAATAGCTGAAAACATTGATATTAAGAAAACTTAAAGGCAGAGCATAGCAACCATGAATTC
>APFE030428760.1:114499-169192 GCA_000404065.3 Pinus taeda
AGAGTCCAACCATGAAAATGACTAAGAAAGTACATAATATAGGCAATCTAACATCTTTCCTTGCCTCTAGGGGTCGATCTCACTATCCTAGGAGCTGTTTCAACCAATTCCAAAATGATCACTAAAATCTAGGCAGTCAAAACAACTTGCCTCTATAAGCTAGGAAACCAATTCATTCATTAAATTTTTGCCTATCTCATGAATGAATCTTCTAGAAGAGATAAATAAGTGTAAAAATATCATAAAATTACATCATTTACATCAAGGAGGATCAAAGTTCACTCCAAAGAGTCAAACCTAGTCAAAACTGCGTTTTGCTGAGATGTAGGTACAATTTCTGTGAAAATTGCCCAAGGGGTCGCGCACTGATTCTGATGGGGTCACGCACAGATTCTCTCTACAATTCCGCCCAAATGCTCTTGAAAACGATTTTCTCTATTGCTTGAAGGCACAATGAAGCTTAATGGAGGGAGAGAGAGACTTTACAACCTTGTTTTGAATTTATTTCATGTCAAAACCCTCTTTCTAATGTTTTTCATGACACTTTTTAAACTTTGAATGTTGCTGACTTTTTGGTTTCCTTTTTTCCTGAAATTGGTTGAATTGATGTTTTTTCTTGAAAATTTTTGCAGGGATAGCTTCTGAGGAATCTTGGCAAAGGGGACCAGGGTTGCATACTGACTTTCGATGAATTTTTGAATTTTTACAATTTTTACAAAATTTTGAGAAATGACCTTGGCTTTAAAAACAGGGTTTTTAAATCCAAGGTAATATTTAGCTGTACAAGATGAAATCTTTTGAAGAAACACTTTGATAGTCATCCCTCTGGCCTGCTGAGCACTTATTGACTTTTGAAGACCTGACCTTAGAGACAAATTGGATCCAAACCCTAGACCTAGGACTTTTGACCTCAAGACAAGACAAGTAACCTTAAAAGAGTTTATTGACTGAAACAACTTGAGCCGGCAGTGCCAAGAGGGGAATAAAGACACCAGCTCCTCCATCAGTGTTATGGCATGCCTAATGGAATGCAATGAGATAAAACTGATAAAACACCTACTTATGCAAATGCAAAGAGTTTTGATCATTGATGGAGGGCTACTAGACCGACTCTAACAGTACCTCCGTCCGGAGACAGATATTTCGGCAAATCAGCAAGCGGATGATCAAACCCCACAATGACTCTGGCTATTCCCTATACTGGATAGTGAAAGCTGCTCCAAGCACTACTCAGGAATTGCATCACTCCTCCAGGAGCTACGTCACTCTATCTTGACTCAGAATCCACTGACCTTCTCCTAGTTTGCCCCACAGAATCTCCCCAGCACTGCCTCTGAAACCCTCTACGACTTCTGCGTCAGCCGCTACGGCTTCTACATCAGCCTCTACAGCCCTTTGTGTCCTCTGCGTCAGCTCCCACAGCCTCTGTGTCAGCCCTTCTAGGGCCCGCGCTGTCTCTCCCAGCACTTCATTGCCTCTCTGTTATGTATTCTTCAGCTTCAAATGGAAATCCCTTATGGAACTTCCCCTAATTGCAATTGATCACTAACTCGATTTCCTCAGTAAACCTTGCCCTAGGAAATCGAATTCTTGATCTTCCTTGGTGTGTCTCCAACTGACCCTCAAACTTCCTCTTATACTTTTCTTGTTGACGATTCAACAACCGAGATTAAGTCCCTAATCAACGACTAAGATTAGAACTGGCTTGATTCTCGTCAATTAAAACTTTCTCATCCATTTTATATTAATACACATTAATATTTTTATTTTCCTAAGTTTAGACTTAGGAACCCATTAAAAATATTAATTATTTTAATATCTCTTCATCCGAGTGGAATTTCTCCAAATGATTTTTGGGTCTTGGAGATCTCATGTGCCTTAGCCTCTCCACCAAATTTCATGGCTAGAGCACATCCGATGCTACCCAAAATCAACAGACAATCCTCTAATTTCACTTGGCATTTATTCCTTGCTTCCTTTTGCATCTTGAATAAGTGTTTTCTAGTGAGATTGGGTGTTTTTCTTGCTGCTGCAATCGTTGGTTTCTTTGCTGCTACATCTTACATCTTGTTGCATATTTGGTATTTCTTGCATAAGCATTTCATGCTTTGCATCTTAATCCAATTAGTAAATCTAAATAAAAACAAAGTGCTTTATAAAAGGTTAATTGAATTTGTACTTGTTGGATAAGATTATTGCTCTAAAGAGTCACACTCTTTCTGTCATTGATAGCTTACATCATTGTGACAGTGGTTCTAAGAAATATCTTTACTTGTCATTGCTATCACATTGCTAAAGAATTGGATAATTGGTTAAATTGTTTGTTGTGGTCACATGGAATAAGCATTTCTTGTGGAAATTTCTTTTGTGACAAGTGTAGCTAATATTGTGTGTAGAAAGTAAGCTTCGTATCTAAGTCTATATTCTTGCCAATTCAAGTCACTCACAGAGCACTTAATTGATAATCATAATTGTAATCATGAGATTGGCTCTTTTTGTCTCTAATTGTCACATTGGCATTCTATTGTTATGATCTAAGCAATCTTAAGAAGTTGCTAATTGTGTTTAAAGTTTGTCATTATTTGCATTCTAGGATTATTGAAGGAAGTATTATTTATGGTCATTTCATGAGCAAGTGTCTATTGTGATCTTGATATCATATTTTAGTGCCATTTATTGAGAACTTTCTTTTGGTGAAGATTGTCATTAAAAATTGTTAAGAATTTCATTGTCCTAAATTAAATATAATTATAATTTGTTTCTAAATACCGAAGGCTATTAACAATCTCACCTAAAGTTAATCTCACATATTGCATTTTCATTCTAGGACTAGCCTTGCACTAATTAATTCACCTCCAATCTAAGTTTGGGTGAAAGACTCTAGGACAACCTTTCTCATCGAACTTGCGAAACTTGTTACTGCTCAAATAGCAAGGGTCCTAGGAGGGGATCCTATGGAACAACTACTAGGTCGAAGGGCAACAATGGAGCGATAACCCACTGTCACCTCTGCTAAGGCTCTCTGTTCTTTATGGACTTTCACCGGTGGGAGGAGACCTGATATAAGGGGAATCACTTGATGAATGGATCGATAAGAGGATGAGGAGTGATTCCTAAGGCCAACTCACAAGAGAAGCTCAATTAGATAGGTTGCTTGCCTTGGAAGTAAGGTAATGGGCTGGGATCAATGAAATTGATCTGGGATCAGTATAAGTGGTTTGAGACACTCTCTTGTGATATTGATCTGGGATCAATAAAATTGACTTCGGGCCAGTAAGAGTGATGTGACACACTCTCTTCAGATGAAACTAACTTTGGGTTAGTAGAGAATGGTATGAGACATTCTCGATCAATTCTTCTTCTTCATGGTTAAGCAGAGCAGAGCATAGTAGAGCAAAGCAGAGCTTAGCAGTCCAGGGCACTGATGGCAGAGATACTACAAGCGGACATATGGATCAGCGGATGGAGTTCTCCCTAGTTCAGATGGAGTGTTAAAATTGGCAACTAGGGCCAAACTCCATGTGGGTCATCTTATTAATGGAAGCTGATATTTTTGTTGGATCCCTCTCATTGAGAGGTTTAGGATTTATCTAAAGATCATTTGATTCCGATAAGTATTCATGGAGATATGAATTTATTTGTACTATGGGACAATTCATCAAGGTCGGCCAGTGACCAAATAAACCCCACTGTGTGCTCAACGTTTTAGTATAAATAGAGGTGTCCTTCAAGTCATTTCAACACACTTGGGATCTCTTCCTCTCTACTTGTCTTTGGGTTTTAGTAGGAGGAGATATCCCAAGGGATAACGTTGCCTTAATCTAGAGGGTAGAAGCAGGAACTGTCGGGAAAAGCCGGAACTGCTGGGAATAGCCAGAATTGCCTGAACTGCCAGGAAAAGCCAGAACTGCTGGGAAAATCCGGAACTACCAAGAAACGCCGGAACTGCCAGGAAAAGCCGGAACTGTCGGGAACAACCGAAACTGCCGGGAACTGTCGGAACAGCCAAAGCATCTGTCTCCGAAGGAGAGCAGCATGCAAGGGACAATTAACTAACATTGGGACAGTTGTATGGTACTTAGCAGCAAATACACCAAGCATGCAATGGTACAACTAGCATGCAAGGGACAACTAGCATGCAACAACAAGCATGCTAAGGACAACAAGCATGCTAGGGACAATAAGCAAGCTAGGGACAACAAGCAAGCAAGATGCAGCCAACACATAGGTCAGTATGGCAACATGGTGCAGCAATGGCACATAATGCAATACAGTGATGGGTACAGTCATGATTAATGAAGTGTGGTGAGATGCAACATAATATAATGATGGGTGCAACATGATGACGAAATGCAGCATAGCGATAGGTGAAGGAGTCACCTTGGAGAATCAATTGAAGCAACATGTCTTCAACTGATCTCATGTATCATCTTTTTAGAGATGATTTATGCTCTTATCTAGATAAGTCAAAATGTTGACTTCTATTGTAAATGTACTATCTCTCTCTCTCTGCTGAACTATTGAAGAACATATAAGAGGAATTGATCAAGGGTTCCCCACATTGGGGTTTGTCCCTGGCTAGTGCCACATCTTGTGTCCTCTTGTCTTGGCTTGTCTTCTGCGATTTATGTTTATGTTCTATCTTCAGTTTACTTTAATGCTGATGTGATTGCTAATTTGGAAAAGATATTGAGCTAACTGTGAAAATTGAAATAATTTGCTCTAAGCATAGAACATACCTAAAATTAACAAGAACACACCAAAAGAGATCAAGAACTCGATTTTGTAGGGCAGGTTTTGCTGAGGAAATTGAGTGAGTGATCTGGGTTGCAGCTGAGGGGCAGTGAATGCATAGCAGAGAGGCAGAGTCAGTATGGGAGGATTAGCGCATAAGCCAGGAGAGGTTAACGCAGAGCCATCTAGAGACCACGCAGAGGCAGCCAGAGGCCACGCAGAGGCAACCAGGAATCACGTAGAGCCAGAGAAGCCAGCGTGTGAGATGCAGAGGGTCTAGGGGCTGACGTAGATGCTAGAGAGGCAGTGTTGGGAAGATTTTGTGGGACAAACTGGGAGCTGGTGAGCCGAATAGGGTGACACAGTCCCTATCAGAGTGACGCAGAGAAATAGAAGCTGCAATTATTGCTGTGGGATCATTCATTTGGTGATTTATCAGCCGGAATATCTGTCTCCGACTGAGAGGTACTACTGCCAAAGGCATTCTCTGTTGGATGAGCCATTTCTGGCACCCAAGTTGTATTCTGAAAGCTGCATAATAATAAAACTCTCTGAATAGCTGCATTGGATTGCCGACATTGGGTTTTTCTAGGGACATTAGTCCAAAAACAACGGTGTCACTTGTGTGCTTGTTTACGCTTAGTTGATGATCTGTATGTGTTGATATTGTACTTATATTTATTTTCAGTATTTTCAGATAGTACAGGAAGAATTTCTAACAGGTTAGAACTAGAAATTCCAACATGGTATTTGAACGTGGTTGCAGATCATAGGATTACTGAAGGCATCAGTCGAGCAAAGATGTAGCAGTAGAAACAGTTGTCCCGAGTGACAGAAGTTGTTCCTAGCAGAAAGTAGCAAGGAAGGGGTGACACAAAGGGCCTGCATCATCAGTTCGAGCCAGAAGGAGGATCAACGCAGAGGCAGAGAGGAGCAGACTTGACCTACGCAGTGCCTGATCATCTTTCTCAGTTAGGAAGGATTGACGTTGTGGCCAGGAGGTGCAGATTTTGCCGGTGCTAGGATTGTGCAAAGCCTAGAGGCTCAAACCTTCAAATTGTTGAGGCATAGGAGGTTGTGGGTAATTTACGAAGCGAAGTTGGTGGGGTACTGTGGTCAGAACAATACCTAACAGGGCAAGACCAAGGATGAGGGAGTTGTTGTTTCTAGCTAAGGAATCTGAATCAATGGTGTAGTTGCACAAACGATCAGAGTGGGGCATCTCGACATTGGCATAGGGGTTTCCAGAAGGGAAATCGAAACTTAGAGGGAGTCAAACCAAGGACTTCTAGATAGGAAGTTAAGAGACTCAGCAGGAGTCGATCAGAGGACTTCTAGGAGGGAAGTAGAGAGACTCGAAAGAGTTGAAAGAGGAATAGTGAAATGGCAGTGAATGGGCTGAGAGATCAGGATAGATTGAACGAAGCTTCCAACTTCGTAGTCTGGAAGGCCAGGATCTTGTCCATTCTAGACATGTATCGCATTATGCACTTCACCTTGAAAACAATAACGATCCCAGTTGACTCGGCTGAAAATGAGAAGTATAAAGAAGTAATGGCCAGGGCTAAGTGCATCATCCTTGACGGGGTCAAGGATCATGTGGTACCACATATTGCTGAGAAGAATACGGAAAATGAGATGTAGGATGCCCTGAAGAAGTTGTATCAACATACTTCCGTGCAAAGGAAGATGTTCCTTGAAAATTAGCTGCGATCATACCAGATGCAGACGGGAGAGTAGATAGATATCTTCCTTGGGCGATTGACGGAGATCCGGGACTAGCTAACTTCCATAGGGGCCACGCCGAATGAGGATATGTTGGTGAGGACTGCATTGAATACAGTCTCAGAGGATTGGGAGGTATTTGTCCAGAGCTTATTGGGCAGCTCGAGCCTTCCGGATTGGGAGGAACTATGGGCGGATCTTCGTCAAGAAGAGATCAAATGGTTGACTAAGTCGGGGAGTAGTGGCAAAGGGGTTAGAATCAAGGAGGAAGAAGAGGATGGTGCTCTAGCATCTGTGGGAAAGCAGGAGAAATGGAAGAAAAAGGACCTCTCTAAGGTCAAATGGTTCCTTTGTGGGGAACTGGGTCACTATGCGAACTAGTGTCTAAGGAAGAAGAGCAAGGGAGAGGCTTTTGAGACCAAGGCAATGCCAACAAGGGTGGAGAAAGAAGTGCACACAGATGACGACTATGCCATGAGTGCTCATGTGCCATTTGAGAGGAAGTGGGGAGACATCGAGTTGTAGTCAGACGGACTACAGGCGATGAGGGGTAGGATCTTTGAGGTACCCAACCTCTTGGATTATTCCTGGCTAAGGGACCCCGAAGAGAAGTAGCAGGACTGGCGGATGTCGGTAGAGACGGATGTGAATGGAGCAACAGAAGGTGCTACAGTGCAGGAGTCCTAAGACAACGTGAGACAACAGTGCGAGATGCATGGAGTGGTTGTAGCAACATAGAGGTTAGTAGAGGGAGCACATGTCAGCAACAGAGGGAGCTTCAGCATCGGGAGTGTTTCTAGCCTGACATAAATGTCAAAGTTGGGAGGATCAATTACTTACTTCTCAGTAACTGAGTTGCAGTGCAGCAGTTAGTAGTGGCAGTGCTATGGGCAGCACGATGCAGCATGGTGAGAGGGGATGTAGTGCAGATGCAACAGTGGCAGTGGCAGGGCCATGGGCAGCAATATGGATGCAGAGGGAGCCGCCGTATAGATGTAGCAGTGGCAGTGGCAGGGCCATGGGCAATAGTACAAGATGCAGCAGTGCAGAGGATGTTGGGCAGGGAGGCCTAGCATCAACACAGGGACCGATGCTGGATGATCAGGGTGATACTCAGTGAGGAGTATTACTAGAGCACAGTCCTCGCTAAGATGGAGTGCTGATTTGGGGTAGCATCGGATGTTATCTAGCCACGAAAATTGGTGGAGAGGCTGCACATGAGATCTCCAAGATCCAGAAATGGTTTGGACAGAATCTAACCAGTTTGGGAGATATTAAAATAATTAATATTTTTAATGGATTTCCTAAGTCTAAACTTAGGAAAAATAAAATGTTAATGAGTATTAATATAAAATTGGGTTAGAATAGTCCAAAAGTCATGGATCAAGCCAAATCTAATCTTAGCCGTTGATTAGAGATTTAATCTCGGCTGTTGATGGACCAACGAGAAAAATATAAGAGGAGGCTTGAGGGTCAGTTAGAGAACACACCAAAAGAAATCAAAAACTCGATTTTCTGGGGTAGGTTTTGCTGAGGAAATTGAGTGAGCGATCTAAGTTGCAGCTAAGGGGCAATGAATACATAGCAGAGAGACAGAGTTAGTACCGGGAGGATCAGCGCAAAAGCCGAGAGAGGTTGATGCAGAGCTAGCTAGAGACCATGCAGAGGCAACCAAAGGCCACGCAGAGGCTACAGGAGTTGCGTAGAGCCAAAGAGGCTAGTGCGTGAGACGCAGAGGGTCTAGGGGCTAATGCAGTGGCTCCAGAAGTTGACGTAGAGGCCAAAGAGGTTGACGAAGGGCCTAGAGGCAGCACTGGGAAGATTTCGTGGGACAGACTGGGAGCTGGTGAGATGGATAGGGTGACGCAGTCCCTATCAAAGTGATGCAGAGTAATAGAAGCTGCAATTGTTGCTGTGGGATTGTTCATTCGGTGATTTATCAGCCAGAATATATGTCTCTGACTGAGAGGTACTACTACCGAGAGCATTCTCTATTGGGTGAGCCATTTCTGGCACCCAAGTTGTATTCTGAAAACTGCATAGTAATAAAACCCTCTAAATAGTTGCACTGGTTTTCTCGCATTGGGTTTTTCTAGGGACATTAGTCCAAAAACAACAGTGTCACTTGTGTGCTTGTTTACTTTCAGACTTTCAGTTGATGATATGTATGTGTTGATACTATACTTGTATTGATTTTCAGTATTTACATGGTAAATAACTTGTTAAGTAATTGAACAAGTGGGAAGAAATAAATCAGATAGTACAGAAAGAATTTCTAACCAGTTAAAAGTAGACATTCTAACACCTTGTGGTGAAATTCCACTAAAGAGCAGGAGGTGGAGTGCTAAGGTGATAGTGGCATCCATCCCATTGTTGTATCTTTGTCTAGCCCTAGTCTTGTGAGGCCTCTCACAAGACTTGCTAAATTTTGAGGCAACAATACCCTTCATTTAAACTGAAACCTTTGATTAGACATATTAAACTTTTCCTACCATATTATAACTTATAAGGCTTAGATTAGGTAATTTCATCAAAAATGGGTAGTGTTGACTGATGTCCCTAAAGGATCAAGGTAGGAGCAAAGGCTAGACAAGAGGCAGAGGGTGATACTATTGATGAGGATCCCAAAATAAGTGATGGTGGAACATGGTTTATCATTCCTCATTTATTCATGATGCTTTTTTTCAAACATTTTTGTATTTTTTAATAAATTGAGTCGTTGAAAATTGAAATCAAATCATGATGAGTCAATCCAAGTCTGAGTCCAAATCTGAGTTGACCCTCGACCTATTCTAAGTGACTCCGAGTTTAAAAACTATGATAGAAAGTACCTCTGTATTTCATATCTGGTTTAGGGTCAGCCTTGATCTCCCACTCAGTCCATTTTCCGCTGTGATAACTCATCCATACGGTACTTGTAGATTCCACTTTTTTTCTTGTTAATAAATTAGGAGATAAATACAGTGTGAATTTGATTTGCAGCTCCTCTAACTCAAATGAATTCTCAACCAAAGTGATTATTACTTCCATGTCCTAGCAAAGCGACATAGCTCTCTGTGATATGTATACTGTCAATCTCAGTTGTATTCAATGTTGTCTTTATTTGACCATTTAAAACATTGAAAACTGTATGATATACTTGACAGATCCTCAAAAGTAATAATAGAATTAAGACTGGTTAAGACCTTTGATCCTTGTAGAAAACCTTCATATGTACCAAAAGTTGCAGATGATGGAGAAGACAAGTCAGATGTATGTTGTATCTATCTATGTGTGCAAATTCAGTAGCAAGGCATACATAATTTTGCTTTGAATGCTAGATTACAAATCTCAAATCAACTTGACTTAGATCTGGGAAAACTGCTCAACAAATGGACTACAATCTCATCAATCTGTCTGGAATGAACTTGCTCTACAGGATAAGAAATTTTTTAAAAAGGCTGCTGCAACATACCTGAAAATATCCATTAATTCTCATGTTCTTTCACTTGGCCATCCTCAGTAGCAAACTTACCAATACTTTGCCAACAGTGGCATATTGCCAGGTCAAAAACATTCATCATATTGTCCTCAAAGATGGTTTCAAAGGTAAGCTAAAGATGGCTTTTCAATCTTCATCAAATATCTTTATCATTTGATGCTGGCTGCTGTGGGAATTGGCTAGATCAAGGCTGAAAAATATCCGTCTGTTGTACAGCTCTCCTCATGATCTGGAATTGATCTAAGAAAATTAACAAGGTATTACAGTCTCATGTGCATGGATGTGACTATGTTATTTTATGCAACGGATCGATAAGATTGCGAAATACACAGGCAATGAAGCAGTTAAAGAAAACATAACAGGCAACATATAAACACAACAAGTTTCATAAGGAGTTCACCCAATACTCCTGGGCTATGTTTCCCGGTCCAACCTTCAGTGGTGGCCTCTTTATTATGTTTTCAAGCAGATTTTTTACAATAGCGAGCTCAAATTGAGTCTCACTCAACAAATATAAATCAGTAAGACTGTGCTTGGATCCCCCAAGTCTCTGGAGTACACAGACTCTCCTCACTGACTCTCAACCTCTATTGGTCATAGTAGTATGAGTCCAATTTGAGACTCATACATGACAGGCGTTACAGAGGAGTGCACTTGAACCTCTCAAGCCTTCTCTGGAGTGCACAGACTCTCTGACTCTCTCTGTCTCTGTCTTAACTCTGGCTCGATGCTACCTTTGCTTCTGCAGGTCAGCTCGGCTTCTTTTCTTTGCTTTCGGCTTACTGCCTACTGCTCTCTGCTCTTAGCTTACTGCTTATTCTGCTTTCGCTGTCAGTTTGTGGCTTTAAAGCCAATCTACTTCTTGGCTGTTCGTTTCTGCTTCCTGGCTTTCCGGTTCCCCTGCTTCTGTCCATTTGAATTCCCTTTGTCCTGCGTAATCAGTCACTATATAACGCCTCACAGGGAGGTGGCCACCTATTTCATAATGGATGAGTGTTAGTTCTCTTGGACATATTTGAAACAATCGATTTTTTGATTAACTCCAAGAATACATGCGAAACACGACCTTTTGCCAACGCATCGTCCATATTAGACTTCAAATCCTATACAACTCTGCCTGTTAACCTCGTCAAATCTGGTCATCCGTCAGAATGCGTCTCCGCCGTTGATCTGGTGCCTCCAAATCTTACGGTCATCGTCCATATCGGACAGATAAGTAACATGATGTTTACTCGTTTGATGTGAACGGTTTTCTCTCTCTTCTACCGGACGCGTGGCAACCATTGTATGGCATCGGGCGGGACTCGGTTGAAATTGCTTGCCACTCGAAGCCCTTCGAATATCCTACCATTTTTTGTGGAATCCTGCTTCTGACGGAATCAGAACGATATTCGTCGCATTTCATGATTTTTCGGGTCCGGGTGCTTGCGGCCTTTCCTTCTTGTGAGTGCAAATATTGAAGTGGTTGATGATCAGTATGTGTAACTGTCTCTTTGCCCATTAGGTAATGGTTCCACTTTTTCACACTCTGTACTAATGCATACAATTCTTTATCATATGTGGGATAATTAACCACTGTAGAATTAAATGTCTCAGAATGATAACATATGGGTTTACCGTGCTGCATCAACACTGATCCCATGTCATAGTCATTGGCACCCGTTTCAATCTCAAATGGTCTTTGAAGATCGGGCAGTGCTAGTATTGGTGCTATACTAATCTTTTATTTTAAGGTGTCGAAGACTTTCTGCTGTTTGCCTCCCCACTAAAACACCTTGTTCAATCCTGTTAAAGCATGTAAGGGAGCTGCAATCAAGGAAAAGTTGGAAATAAACTTTCTCCAATATTGTGCTGCCCCTAGGAAGCTTCTAACTTCTATAGTAGATTTGGGTTTAGATCAGTTTACAATGACTGCAACCTTAGTGGGATCTATCTTCAAGTCACCACCTCCGACAATATGACGCAAATAATTCAAAGATGTTTTGTCAAATTCACATTTTGATAGCTTAACATAAATATTTTCTCTTTTCAAAACATCTAGAGTCCGTTTTACATGATTCAAATGTTCTTCCCATGTTTTACTAAATATAAGAATGTCATCTAGATATACAAAGACAAAATCATCAATAAAAGGCCTGAGTACATCATTCATTACTCTCATGAAAATAGCAGGAGCATTAGTTAAGCCAAAAGGCATAACTAGCCACTCATACAATCCCTGCTTCATTTTGAAAGCAGTCTTCCATGCATCTTGCTCTGCAACTTTGACCTGATGGTAGCCATTATGCAAGTCCAACTTGGGAAAGTAAACAACTTCTTTCAACTGATCTAATAGATCATCTATGTGAGGAAGGGGATAATGATTTTTGATCTTTATCTTATTCAGTGCTCGGTAATCAATGCACATTCTCCATGAGCCATCTTTCTTTCTCACCAAGACAATTGGAGACCCACATGGCGATGTGCTAGGTCTTATGAACCCTTTCTCGAGCAGCTCCTGTACTTGCTTCTTGATTTTTGCATTCTCTAAAGCAGACAACCTGTACATTCCGATGTTAGGCAATGGAGCATCTTGCTGCAAATTAATATCATGTACTATTCCTTTTGGGTGGCAGACCTTTAGGTTCTTGAAATAGTATATCATATTCTGAAACAACTTTTTCTAAATCAGCTTGCTGTTTAGCATTATAGCCCTCAAATACATTGGTTTTATCAGGTTTCTTTTCCTTTACAACCATCAGTAAAAATTGTTTGCATGGATTTACAATTCTTTTCATCTGCCCTGAGTTTATGAGAGTATAATTATTCTTGAGTTTATGAGCTCTTACAATATATTCGATTCCATCTTTAACGAGTTGATACTTGTTTTCGCTCTATAGAAAATGGCTTTCCTATCATACAAGTAAGGACTTCCTAAAACAATTCTACATATATCCAAGGGAACAATATCTAACTCAACTTCATCTACAAATGCTGACCCAAAAGAAAACCTAAGTTTACACTGTCTAGTCACTTGTAGCTTTGCTTTATCACATACCTAGCTCAATGGATATGGCTTCTTGTGAGGTATGGTTAGTAATCCCAGCTTCTTTACAATTGCTTCAGAAATTAAGTTTACTTGTGAGCCACTATCAAACGAAGTATCAATCTTTTGATGCGTGGAAATAACTCTAATATGAAAAAACTCATGTCTTTTCCTCTCATTTTCTTCATTATCAGTAGATTGTGCAGAATTAGTGGTAGATGCTTCAGAATTTTTACCTTTTATACCGGTGGCTGTGATTGTTGTTTCATCCTCTGAGTTTGACCCCAAATCCTTCTGAATAGCTGCAACAGTCTTCTTCTTTTTTCCATCGTACTTTTTGGCTTTCGTCTCCGGATGCAGAATCCAGTAGTGTTCATCATCATGCCCATCATTCTTGCAGTGAGTGCATGAAGGTTTGGTCTTTTGTATAGTATTTGCCTTTCTCTCTCTCCATTTCTGCTTTCTTTTTTCCTTGTTCTTGTTTGCAGTGGGTTTTGATGATCCCCCAACTTCTGGGTTCACATTCTTGCCTCTAGCCTTTAGATGTGTACCCTGAACAAATACCTCATCTATGCTAGTAGGATTAAACATGAGAATGGTGTGCTTTAAATCGCTGTGTAGACCACCTATATACTTCAGCGGAGTTTCAGGTGAGTCTAAAGAAATACCTAGAATCAAAGCTCTTTTTCTAAATTCTTGGGTGTAGCTTTGTACACTTTGCCATTTCAATTGGCGAAGAGTTTGCCAACTCATCATAGCTTTCTGCACATAAGCTAGTGGATAGAATTCTTTTTTAATTGTAGAAACAAATTCACTCCAGACAGAAAGAATTTTACCATGCTTCTTTATGTCAGCGTTTGTTCTGCCTTCCCACCATACCAAGGCAGTTCCTCCAAGGCGTAGGCTGGCCCGCTGAATCTTACTTTTGTTTGAATCAATGCTCTGCACCCTGCAATATACATCAATCTGTCTAATTCAATTATCTAGCTTCTTTGCATTCAACTCTCCATCATATATTGGCAAATCAAATTTAACATCTAATTTAATTAAAGATGCTTTCTTCTTTTGATTTTCAGGACTATCAGGAGGTGTGGAAAGTTTTTCTTCTTTCCCTTTGCCTTTAGAATGGTCATTTAGGAGAGATTCTTCTACCCCTTTGTCATGCTGGGAAGTTGAAGAATCTTCACTTCGACCTTTGTTAAATTCTCTATACATTTCCTCTACCATGGCTCTCATGGTCATGAAACTATCCATGAACTGGGAGTCTGTTTCCAAGGGAATTTCTTCTGCCATTTTCCTCCTAGGATAGACTCTTCCAATCTCTGGGTTAGCTTCAACTAACTCTCCTCCTAATTTGAGCTTTGTCCTAGTTAGAATTCAACAAAAAAAATCTAGTACAAGCTTGTCTAACCTTATCAACCTAGAGCTCTGATACCACTTGATCTGGAATTGATTTAAGACAATTAATAAGGCATTACAGACTCATGTGCATGGATGTGCCTATGTTATTTTATGCAATGGATCGATAAGATTGCGAAATACACGGGCAATGAAGCAGTTAAAGAAAACATAACAAGCAACATATAAACACAACAAGTTTAATAAGGATTTCACCCAATACTCCTGGGCTACGTCTCCCGGTCTGGCCTTCAGTGGTGGCCTCTCTATTATGTCTTCAAGCAGAGTTTTTACAATAGCGAGCTCAAATTGAGTCTCACTCAACAGATATAAATCAGTAAGACTATACTTGGATCCCCCAAGTCTCTGGAGTACACTGACTCTCTTCACTGACTCTCGACCTCTATTGGTCATAGTAGTATGAACCCAATTTGAGACTCATACATGACAGACGTTACAGAGGAGTGTGCTTGAACCTCTCAAGCCTTCTCTGGAGTGCACAGACTCTCTGACTCTCTCTGTCTCTGTCTTAACTTTGGCTCGATGCAGCCTTTGCTTCTGCAGGTCAGCTCGACTTCTTGTCTCTGCTTTTAGCTTATTGCCTACAGCTCCTTGCTCTTAGCTTACTGCTTCTTCTGCTTTCACTGTCAGTTTGTGGCTTTAAAGCCAATTTGCTTCCTAGCTGTTCGTTTCTGCTTCCCGGGTTTCCGATTACGCTGCCTCTGTCCTGTGTAATCAGTCACTATATAACACCTCACAGGAAGGTGGCCACCTATTTCATAATGGATGAGTGTTAGTTCTCTTGGACATATTTGAAACGATCGTTTTTTTCCATTAACTCCAAGAATACCCGCGAAACACGACCTTCTGCCAACGCATCGTCCATATCGGACTTCAAATCCTATACAACTCTGCCTGTTAACCGCGCCAAATCTGGTCATCCATCAAAACACATCTCCGTCGTTGATCTGGGGCCTCCAAATCCTATGATCATCGTCCATATCGGGCGATAAGTAACATGATGTTTACCCGTCCGATGTGAATGGTTTTCTCTCTCTCTTCCGCCGGATGCGTGGCAACCATTGTATGGCATCGGACGAGACTTGGTTGAAACCGCTCACTGCTTGAAGCCCTTCTGATATCCTGTTGGTTTTTGTGGAATCCCGCTTCTGACAGAATCGGAATGATATCCATTGCATTTCGTGATTTTTCAGGTCTGGGTGTTTGCGGCTTTTCCTTCTTTGAGGGTTTCGATATGCGATCGTTTCCAAAATGGCCTCTAGATTTGCTAATTTGCAACAGCGCACGTTACCATGGGCCGATGGTCTGTGCGTTTGACTGATGGTCCTTGTTGCTCTGTGCTGATCACAAATTGCAACTGTTTCGAGGATGCTTCTGATAAGCTTGATCTTCATAAGATTTGTAACCTTTGGCATAATTTTTGAAGAGTTCGTGAAAACTTAGAGAGTATTCTAGGATCCAATTTGGATCACCTCAGCTCCCAATATTTCTATATGCTTCTGAGACCAAGGCTGAAAAGGATGCACAAAATGCAGAAGCATTTGGCGGATAACACATAGTAAAGGAAATTATCTTGTTCATCATATTTAAACTGGTAAGAAAAGACTGATAGACATCTGCTAGCCAATTCACTGTCATTTCAAGGTGGTTTTCCTCCACCTTGTCTTGAATACCAACTGATCTCTAACCTATTGTATCTGTGCCATATACTCTGTAACACTTTCTGCTTCCTTCACAGTGTGGACTATGGATTTTTTAGGTACAAGATTTTCCATGATTTGATGTCCCATACAAGTTCTGCAAGGTAATCCTGATAATATTTGTTGAGTTAGTGTTTCTGATGTGCAAAATGATATGATCTACTACAAAAGGTCTCAAAATGTACATTGTGTTTTGATCAATTGCTTTCCAATTAACCTCCTCAATTTTGTCTCATGGAGGTGTTTCATGCCCGTTAAACAGCTTCTGTATCTTCTTCATGAGAAGATTGTGGATCTTCTCTCTAGATAACATAGTTGTTTTTCCATTTAATTTGGTCTCATGGAGAGGAATGCTGGTTGATGAGATGCCATTTTCATGCTGATTGCTGGATATTATGAGAAGCTCTTAGATCAATTCCTAAGGTCCTAATAAACGTTTCTAGGATTTTCTTTTGGAGCACCATTATTCTTTGTCTTGCCTGTTCTGCCACAGTTTTAGCCAAATATTGATAAGATTACTTTGATGCTTTCTTCGGATGCAGGTTCGCTTAATTGGATTTTGTATAGAGGAGTGTTTGTTCCTTGTCTACGAATTTATTGAGAATGGGAATCTAAGCCAGCATTTACATGGTTCAGGTAAGTTGTACGTGGGATATGCAGATTTTAAAGAGTTCAGACGAGGCCTATCATAGTGTGGCTTCTTAGACAAAAGACAGCTGTAAGCAGCATTTTACCAAACATAAAAGTGTGGGAAATGGACTAGAAATTATATTTTCGGGGAACATATGGCAACACTAATCAGCATTAAGATATGTTAGTGAAACATGTATATGCAGGAATGGAACCACTATCATGGCCTGCTAGAGTACAAATTGCGCTTGATTCAGCAAGAGGTTTAGAATATATTCATGAACACACTGTGCCAGTATATATCCATCGAGACATTAAATCAGCCAATATTCTGATTGACAGAAACTTCCGTGCCAAGGTAAAAAGTTCACAAGTACTGTGCCTAAAATGGAGTAGTTTTGTCAGATTCTCGTGTATGATTTCTGGCTTTTCTTCTTGTGACTTGCAGGTTGCAGATTTTGGATTGACAAAGCTTACAGAAGTGGGTGGCGCATCAGCAGCGTTTCCGACACGCCTAGTGGGAACATTTGGATACATGCCCCCTGAGTAAGTTGTGCATGCTAGAACTGTCTAGCGTCTAACCTTTCCATGGTGAAAGAAAAATCAGAGGAAATAGTAAAATACAGAAAGAGAGTTTTATGTTTCAGAATTCTGTTGCAGAAAGAGATTATCTGGTCATGGACATAGAATCTTAAATTTAGCTGGTAACGATTCCTGAACAACCACAGGATATAAGTTGAAAGAAAATAAGTTCTGCGCGTATGTGGAAATGGGAAAAAATTACCAAACTGAAACTGACTTATAGCTTTGAAATACATATAAAACTTAGTGTACTGTTGGCATTGTATTAGAAATAGCTAAGTTTTTTGTGCTTCCATTTTTCTTGTTTCCAAGTTATTTTTCCTGATATGCAGCTTCCTCTATGGTTAATATGATGCCAGGTATATAAACACACTTTCTATGTGTAGATATTAGCAACACTATAATTTGATGAGGCTTGTTCACTATCATGATTCACAATCAACACTTACTAGTACTTTCATCACTTGAAACTGGAACTGTTTAAATGATAACTTAGGATAAAAGTATTATTGTCTCATATGCTTTCCTCTCATTTCTAAGTTAATGTTTTTTTTTATCTAAGGGATGTGTCCATAGAAAAACTCAGAATTCAAAATTTTGAAGATGGTGGTTGAATCTAATGTGACTAGTGCCAACTATTGGGCCTATGAACTTTGTTACCACAAAATCTAGCAGGCCTTGGAAAGGGAAACCCTACAAGACAAGAGCTAGACAAAGTGTTAACAATGGAGTAGAGGCCCAGTGTCACCTCAGCCAAAAGCCCCTGCTCCTTACAGACTTTGCAATGTCCCTTCCTAAATTATTGTCACAGGTTTAATTTTGCACAATTTTAGATAATTTGGTGACCATGGAACCCACTAAATTTTGACTTAAGGACTCAGGGGAAGAGAGGAGACTGAATCATTTTGTTAGTGGAATGTGGGGGCCACCCACATAGGCAAAACACACTTGGCTAAGTGAGAAGTTCGAATAGTCTTGGAGGGAAGTCGAAAGGCAAGGAGGGGCCCACATGGGGAAGGAAGGCCCACGAAATTATTAATAGGAGGAGCTCATCTTCACAAGGTATCTTTTGTCAATTGAACTCACTTTTGTTGCTCGAGCAACTTAGCCAGGTTGCTTGCTGTTTAGCACCAAGTTTTCCAAGCGGAGAACTCACCCTTTCTTTGGGGGACTTCGAGTGCCACCCTAGGGGGGTCAAATCATACCACTTTGGAGGAGAGCTGGAGGGATTTCAGAGCTTATCTTTCAGTCTTTGCTCAACTAGTGTGTGTTGCAGGAGGTCGCAGGAAGGGAGCACGCAAAGGTTGTTTTAGGGGTCTTCTGGGTAGCACTTGCCAGGAGAATTTTGGTATTGGAGTTTCAGAGTAGGAGATTGCTGCTTATGGGTAGCACAATTTACAACTACCAGGGCTAGTGCAGAAGCCTCTCACTGGGCACACGTGGGAGCTTGAGGAACGAGTTGTAGATGGCCAGGGGAAATAAGGAGAACCTTGGGGAAGAAATTTCAGCGTTGGGTGTGATTTGGGGAGCTTTTTTTCGAGTTACAGGGAGGTTGTATTTTCCAATAGTTGGTGGAGGAAGTGGTATTTGGGGGCCAAATTTCGGGGGTCAAAACCAGGCCAAACCCTTTCTAGGTTTTGGTGGGTTTTTGGTGAGCATCTTGAGATCAATTTTGTAGAATTTTCTGAGCACTGGAGGTGGGGTTTCCAACAGTTCCTTTCTAGCAGACAGTGCAAATTTCTGGAGCAGCATAGAGCATCATTGGAGCCTCTATTTCTAACACTTGGGATTGTTATTTTGGCACCTGGGCTTTGTCACGCTTGCCATTGAGGCAAGCCCAAGTGCACTCCTTCCACACTATTGTACTTTGCTCCAATTGATTAATAAAATGGCTCGACTAGTTCTTATTTATGGACTTTACATGGGTGTTGGTTGAATGTTTGAAATTTATGGTGTTGTATTTGTTATTTGCTTTGCATATCACCGTTTTTCCTATTTTGGGACATTACAGTGGTATCATAGCCCAGATCTTGGCTTAATCGTGGGAGACTTTCCTATGTGTGAGGAGGATAGGCAGAATATCACCTACAGGAGTCAGAGGTACCAGAGTATTGAGAGGGAGTTAGAGATTACACCAGAGACTGAGGAGCGTGGGAAGGCAGTGGTAGTAGAGGACATGATGGAATCCAGGAGTAAGGAGGATATGGCCTTTGATAGCCTCTTGAAGGCCCTTGGTGATTTAGCGAAGGGGCAAAAGGAGATGTTGGATGAGATCAAACAGCAAAACCAAGACTGTGGCATCCATTGCGATTTCCTATATGGGGAGACTTTTGGGGCCTCCCAATAGTATGACCACCTTTCTCCGGCTACTCGCCCACCAGCCTCAGGTGGGCCAACTGGGAACATGCTGCCTTCTTTCCTACCATCGACACTTAGTGAGCAGGGTGGACTAGATGACTAGATGCCCATGGGGGAGTATTTTAGGGAATGACAATCCATGGGGGAAGATTTCAAGGCAGCCCTATCTTTCAGACACTATTGCTAGCTCAAGCAAAATGAGAAGTGCATAAATTATGGAGGCCAAGGCACGCAGAGCTTTGAGTTGCAACGTACTATTGGGAGGATGTACTTCCCTATATATGATGGCACTACCAAGTGCATAGCTCGAGCTTGGGTGGAGACGCTGGATACTTATTTCTAGCTCAACAGGATGGGAAAGGTGGAAACCATTAAAATAACTACCCTACACTTGGAAGGGGAGGCACACAACTGGTGGTTTCACGACTTGTCTACTTTGGGTCATGCCTATGTGACTTCCTACAAGGATTTCACAAGGAGAGTGGTGGAGCATTTTGATCAAAGATATTCAGAGGCTCACTTCAGGGAGCTGACCCAACTCGAACAGACGAGTCATCCAGAGCAGTACATATCGGAGTTTCTGAGAGTCTCGGTCATGGTACTGGATTTATTGGATGCTAGGAGGGTGTACACATTCATAGAGGGTTTTCTCGAGCCACTGTGTGGACTGGTGAAGTCATGCAAGCCCTCTATGCTACACGAGGCCGTGACATGCACTGGAAACCTGCAAGGGGCGATCCCCAAGACCCACGCACCTATTCCATCACACACTCCCTATAATCAGAAGGGAAGTGATACTAGACCACCACCACAGCGAGTAGCCCAAGGACGTGGGAAGCTAGACGAGGAGACTCGGAGGGTGTCATGTCCCTTCTCAAACACATTTGTAACAGGGAGTTGCTATGCAATTTTGCATAGTTTTTGCTGAGGAAGAGAACCCATCATTTTCGATTTAGGGACTTAGGAGGCAATTCGACTTAATTTGGTTGCTAGTGGAATGTGGGGGCCACCCACATGGGAATTCGAATTGGCCCATTCGAATAGCTTGGAGAGAAAGTCGAATAGGTGGATGGAGGGGCCCACATGAGGCCAGGGAGGCCCAAGGAGTTATAAGGAGGGAGCATCTCTCATTTTGGGATTTTTTTGATACATCTTGCAAACAAAATCACTTGACTGTTCACTCTGCTATTTAGCTGAGTCGACCGGCTGTTTAGCCACGAATCTCTCAAGCGGGAGATTCAACCTATACTTCGAGGGACCATTTGTGCTCGCCCTAGAGAGGTAGTTCTACAAGGATTTCAGGAGTTTCGGGGCAGTGACATAGCACCACCAACCAGTGCAAAGCAAGGAGTGTGTATTTCTGGGTAGCGAGGAGAAACGCAGAGGGAGATTGAGGCAAGCAAAGATCTAATTGCTTGTTCGGGAGTTGGGGAGCTAAGGTAGTAGCATTAGACCAACGTTCTTACTAGGTTTTATAGCCAGCTGAGCCAACATTCCAGCAATTCAAACTGTTGGGCTAGGGGACAACATAGAGGCCACACAACAGATTTTTGTGGTATTTGGGAGCATCTGAGTTGGGCCAAGGGATCATCCGAGGATTCAGGGATTGGATAGCATGGGTGAACTCAGCATTTTGGAGAAGTTTTTAGGTGGATTTACAGGCAGTTTCCAACAAGTCGAAATTGATAGCTAGAGCTGAAGTGAGTCTCTAAGGGGGTCGAACATTAGAAGGCTAAACCAGCCAAAATTCTTTCTGGGTTTTTTTGGGTTTTTGACAAGGATCCCAAATGTAAAGGTTCATAATTTTCTGAGCATCGGAGGTGGGGTTTTAAGCTATATCTTTGCAGCAAACAATGTAGAATTTTTGGGGATTGAATAGTGCCTTTGGGGTTCAATTTTGGGAAGTCCAAATTGGGCCAAACCATTTTTGGGTTTTTATGGGTTTTGGCCAAGGAGTTTAGGGTTAAATGCATATAAATTTCTGGGTAGTTTCAGTGCACATTCCAGCCATTCGAACTTCAGTAGAGCAGCAGCTTCTAGGCAGCACAGTGCAGATTGGTGCAGCAGCTGGGCAGCCTTCAACTCAGCCATTTTCCTACCTGGGTTTGGTCCTGCCTATCCTTTAGACAAGACCAGGTGCACCATTCCATCATCTATTGTATTTGACTTGCAAAAATATAATAAAATGGCTCAAAAGTTCTCCATTTGCAACTTCTATATGGGTGTTTGCTAAATATTTCGTTTTTGTAATTTACTGCATGTATTATTCACTTGTTATCACTTGTATTCCTATTAAGGATCATTCCAGTGTTATCAGAGCATGATCTTGGCCCAGCTGTGGGAAATTAGCCAGAAGATCATGGAAGCTTTGTGTATGAATGCACAGTGATGGGTGAAACCAGAGACGAACCCATGGCTCAAGGGAAATCTAGTATGTAGAAATTCTGGAGTAGAATTAATTGGGACGATGAGAGGTTGGCCTAGTTGAGGAAGGTGACAAACCAAACCCATCCTCATCCTTACAACAAAGTCGTTAGAGGTGAGTATGCCGTGAGGGTGCAACCATCTACGTCGTGTGGGGAAAGTCGACCAAATCAGGTCACCAAATCTCCTGAAAAGGAACAGAAAGGACAAAGATGGTAGAGGGTGAGACCAAGGGGCCTAAGGAGGAGGTTGAGCATGATGCTGAGAACCCACAGGATGGTGAAAAGCACATAGATATACCTGTTGTGGCACAGGAGTCACTTTTATTAGAGACATCTTTGATAGCCCCAGTTGACACCCTGGTGGAGAGGATAGAGCCTACTCGCATAAAGCCATTTGTTGAGGGGGTGCCATCCCTGGACGAGATCCCAACAGTTGCTAAGGTATCTGGAGCCGTCACTGAGTTTACAGGTGATAGATGCCCACGACAGTTCCATCAGTTTCAGACCGACTTTCTAGCATTAAAAAGCAAGGCCGCATTAGTGCGAGAGGCGATTTTGCAGCGGAACGAGGAGCTGGAGGGCATGAGAGCAGTTTGTGCCGAGTCCACGGCCAAATTGACTCATGTTGGGGAGTAGTTGGATTCCCTACTAGTGCAGCTATAGTGCACATTGGAGCGTGAGAGTAGCCCTCTTCAAGCATACATAGACGGGGTTGGCAGCACTGTTAGGTTACCTTGGCCCATTGGATAGAGGGAGATAGAGCTACCTAGTCAGATTGTATGTATTGACTAGGATAGCGAGATGAGACAACCTGAGTTGCATAGGGTGCAACACTCGCATGATGGGGTTGTTCTATGTGCACGAGTTTGTGCATTCGATCCCTCTCTTGGGGTTGGGTGGCAAGAGATTCTGAGTTGGTACCCAGTGGAGTGGACTATGGAGATGGTAGTGGAGCCATGTGGAGGTCAGCAGGAGTTTCCAGGCACTGGGGATGCTGGAAGCCCCAAATGGCTTTGGGATCTGGGAGGGACCACTTATCATTTCCCATGTATGTCGGTTGAGTATAACCGGGATGGTGCAGTTGACCTAACAGTTGAGCATGCACATTCGCTAGGGGAGTCTCGGTCAGCACCAGTGGGCGACTAGTTTATGGACAGATTCTTTTGGTTTTCTTGTTATGTCATTTGTACACGAGATCACTGGGTGATCAAAATACTCTGGCAGGAGTTTGTTGGAGGACGTGGCATTGGCAGGCCACCAAATGGTGCCTTGTATGGAGCTGGTGGCTCTTCACTTTTGTGAAGGGAACAAAAGACGTAGAAGAGTGGAGCAGTGGTGGCATCGCTGCTGGCACATAGGGAGAGTCACTTCTCGGACCCCTTAAGTGGGATTTGGAGGGAAGGTCCATTCATCAGCGGGGATAATGATGCGATGGTGGAGGTGATGATATTGAGCGGGTGTGGCTTGACACTTAGAGAGATAGCTCTAGGCCATCATATCCAGGGATGTGTGGGAGCATCTAGCGTTGAGCAGTGGTCTATAGGTGGGCATGGAGATGCATGGTGGTGTGTTGCAGTATGTTGGACTACGTTGCAGAGTGGGAGTGCCTCACATCGCAGTGAGTACATGCAGGGAGTGACAGGTGCATTGACACAGGTAGGAAGCAGGACAGTACAGGATGGTATAACTGCAGCAGAGGGTATCCAGTAGTGTATAGGGGTAGGTCATGGTGTATAATGGCATGTCTAGGAGTACTGGGATGATCGGTGATATGCAGCGGCGTATGGTGCTGCACAATGAGGTCTTGGAGTGCTACCTCTAGGGACACCCATGGACGAATATACTAGGCATACCTTTGGGTGTAGTTCACCCACGATCGATGGGGACTGTTAGAGCTCCAAGAAACTCTCCTAGGTTGTAGCTTGGAGATGCTTGGTAACATATAAATTCAACTTATTGTTGCAATGGATGAATGGAAGGAATGATGCTTGTTCAAGCCAGATAACCACTTCTACTTTGTTTCACTCCAGACATGCGTGAACACCCCCAGACTACACGGCTTTAGACCACCCGCTACTCACAGTTTAGAGATAAGGTGAATACAGAGAATACTGACCACACCAGCAAATGCACAAGACCTTGTGATGGCCGGCTGCAACCAGTAAGAAGCTTGTAAATCTATTCTACTAATGCATAGACAGGATGGCAACTTTTTGCCACTAGATAGAAAGAAACCTCGGTAGCCTATTCAATGATACATTCAACAATCTAACACATAGATAGGATGACAACTTTCTAGTGCTAAACCTTAAAGATCAAGAATACAACATATCAGGCATAGCTTAGAATAGAGAGGAAATGGAAAGTGAGAAGTTAACAGCAAAAAAAGCTTGTATTCACTGAAAATGAAGACGAGACGCTGCAAGTGGCAAAATATCCACAGTCTCCAGAAGTTGAACCTTACATCAAAACATCAACCATCAACCCTGATTACATTTTGTTTCTGGGTATTTATAGATTTTACATTACAGGGCACTTGGGCCAATTAGGTATGGAGGGGTCATAATTGACCACCAACTGCATTTAACCGCCTGATGGAGTCCCTGACTATGTTTGCTTGCTGTAGTGGGCAAATCAGATATTCTCAGGTGCTGTGTTGTCCTCTTAGGCGGTTGGCGTGTTCGTATAACTGATAAATGCTGCTATGGGGTCATGCGTGTCCTTTATTTCCCTGAGCCTTACCGCCTATTAAACATGGTTGTTGAGGCTTTACTGTGACTGGTATAGACACGCTGATCACCTTCTTCCTTTGGACGAACGGAGTGGTCAAAGGACGTCGGGTACATGGGTGAATCAATGAGTTAGATGAGGGGAGATAATGGCCGTCGGATCAAGGGAATGGACGACGGAGATGGCTCTGTGGGAGTTATAGGACGAGGTGAGAGGGAATTGATTTTGGGCCGTTAGATTTGGGGCGGCTAGATCTAACTGTGATTGGACAGTGAAGCTGCGTGGTAGTTAAATGGGTGGGTGGACAGGTTAGGCGGTAAACGGTATTGATCACACCGCCTTTGAGAATAAAGTGGTAAAAGGACAGGGGCATGCGATCCCACTCGGACGCCGACACATAGCGGTGGATGAGAGAGAAAAACCTCTCTCATCGTGCGCTATCGTTCGGGTGAGTTGCGGGCGTGGGGAGAGCGAATGTCGTTGGATTTCAGCGAGGATGATTGGACGGTCAAGAAATGGTCGTGCAGGTCGCTTTATTGGGTGCAACGGAAGCCGTTAGATCGGCGGGGAACATCAACGGCTGAGATGAGGCAATAGGTTAAAAAGGCGTGAAGGCGTATGGGAGGGTTTTATGAGGGTTTAGGCTTTGCGCTCGGGCTTAAGGAAAAAGGGGTTTTGTGGTTATTTTTAAAAGAAAAACAGAGGAAACAGAGGTGAAAGGAGGACAAGCAAGGCAAAGGAAAGAGGTGAAAATGACCATTATGGGCCTCCTTTGAGCATAACCAACACAACCAAGCTTATCTCTGACCTCTAAAACCATGGTTATATAGCAGAGCTAACACTGACTGCTTCTGGGGATGAGATCCTCCCTGTGAGGTCTCAAGAACTGTAGATCATTGCCTTTCCTACAAAAGCCAGATCAACAAAATTTCCTAGTGTTCCATTGGGCATGGAGTCTAATTGAGCTTACACTAAAACTAATAAAACAACATATTTACAACATTAAGGCCAAAAGACCTTAAATGACATAATCTTTTAGAAATCGCCCATTAACTGGGCCATCAAAAACTGTCTCTCCTTCCATGCTTTGCAGCATGAAAGTATTGTTTCCTTGGATCTGAGAAATGTCAAAAGGCCTAGTCCACAAAACATCGAACTTCCCATGGTTGCCTTTCTTCTCCTTTAGTGCATCCCACTTAAGAACCAAATCCCCAACTTGAAAACTGTCTATCTTTGCCTTTTTGTCAAAGGCTTCCTTGATTCTCTTCTGATGTGCTGCAGACCTTTCGACCAGTTGTTCTCTGATTTGATGCACTTCCGCTAAGTCATTAATTCTCCTCGCCATATCATTTTCTTCATTTTGTTCTTCCTGCTAGAATTTTGCCACAAGGAGGGTTAACTGAATTGGGAATACAGCCTCACTGCCATATACCAGCTTGAATGGAGAATTCCCTGTGGATCTCTTGGTAGTCACTTTGTCAACCCACAATGCATATTTCAGCTTGGAATCCCAGCTCTTTTTGTTGTCTTCCAGTAGCTTTTTGATTATCCTTATTAGGCTCTTGTTAGAAGATTCTGCTAGACTATTGCCTTGAGGGTAATATGAGGTGGAATGTACCAATTTAATGCCCATTGAGTCACACATGTCCACCAACTCTTTTGCCCTGAAGGCTGCTGCATTATCTGTAACTAATTTATGTGGGCAGCCAAACTTGGTGAAAATATTTTCAGTTAAGAACTTCATGACCACATGGTGATCAGCTCTCCTAGTAGGAATGGCTTCAATCCATTTAGTGAAGTAGTTAGTGGCTAATAAGATCCATCGGTGCTGGCCACAGGAATGTGGATTAATTTCTCCTATGAAATCCAAACCCCACTGCTGAAAAGGGCCACTGGCATGTATTGGCTTTAAGGGCAGGGACTTCAACTGCTGTTTTCCTTCAAATCTTTGACACCTATCACAAGATTTAACAAATGAAAAAACATCAGAAAATAAGGTGGGCCAATAATACCCAGCTCTGAGGATCTTGTGGGCTGTAGTTTTCCAATAGTGATGTCCTCCACATATGCTGGAATGAAACTGCTACATAACCTCCATGGATTGTTCTTTGCTCAGACACCTCAAAAGAATTCAAGAGGGGTCCCTCCAGTAGAGCAGGTTTTCATGAATGCAATTTTTTGCTGCCCTGAGCTTGATAGTTCTGGCTTGGCTTGAACTAAGGCCTAGAGGAACTTCCAGCTTCAGCAAGAATTGGGCTATTGTAGAGTACCATTCGCAAGAAGCTATATTTTCTGCCAATGACTAGTTTTGCCCTGGTTCAACTATTTCTTCTTCTGTCTGACCATCCTTTGAATTCGTGCTTATCAAATTCATGTCCAGCATTCTGCAATTTTCTTCAGCCATTAGTCTAGCAAGGCCCTGACCTCTTACAAGCTTGGTGGGCTTCAGTTCTATGTTGAATTCGATAAGCTTTGCAATCCATTTAGCCCTTCTTCCATCAGCATCTGATTGCATTAGGACATCTTTTACTGAAGCAGAGGGCACATATGCAATTACCTTGGAATGTAGAATGTATATTCTGAAAGCTTTCAAAGATTTGATAAGAGCATATGCCTTCTTTTCAATGATATCATACCTCAGCTAAACATTCCTTAAGGTTTTGCTGAAGAATGCCACTGGATGCTCTGAACCTTCATCATCTGCTTGCAATAAAACTGCTGCAAGGGTGTCACCTGAAGCAAATGAAAATATATGGAACTCCTTGCTATAGTCTGGGTTGATCAAAGTAGGAGCTTCCATAATGGCCCTTTTGATGGCTTCAAAGGATCTCCTTACTGCATCTGTCCATTTGATTTCTGATCCCTTTTTTAGCATCGAGGTGATGTGTTTTACAAGTTCTGTAAAATTAGGAATAAGCCTCCTTACAAAGTTTATCTTGCCCAGAAAGGATTGGATGTCCTTTTTTTGATCTCGGGACAGACAAGCATTGTATTGCTCTCACTCTTTCTGGGTCAATTTTGACACCTGCAACAGAGACAATGTGTCTTAACAGCTTGCCCTCTTCTAAAGCAAACTATGACTTTTTAGGATTGACTGAAATCCCAAAGCTCCTGCACTTCAGAAACACTTTCTTCAAATGCTGCAAATGGTCGTGATGGCTGCTGGAGTATACTGTTATATCATCTAGGTAGATCAGGACCAACTTATTAAATGCTATATCCATAGCTCTTTGAAAGGTGGCTCCAACATTCATCAGCCCAAAAGGCATCTTGGAATACATAAAAGTGCCCCAAGGAGTGGTGAATGCAGTCTTTTCTTGGCCATCTGGATGTACAACAACCTGGTTATACACTGAAAATCCATCTAGGAAAGACATCACTTGGCTCCTGAGACCTTCTGTAGCAAATGCTCCATCTTAGGAAAAGGATAATTATCCTTTTTGGAACACTTGTTCAGGTTTCTGAAATCGACGCACAGCTTGATTTCTCCACTTTTCTTCCTCACCACAACCAAGTTGGCTACCCACTTTGAATATCTCAGAGGGACTATGATCTTGGCAGCCAACAACTTCTTGATTTCTTTTTCAATCAGAGGGAGGAGCAAAGGATTTATGGGTTTCAGTTTCTGCTTAAAAGGGATGGTGTCTTTCTCTAAGGGAATATTATGCTGGATGATCTTTTTGTCATAAGTTTTCAGGTTACTATATTCCCAGGTAAAAACATCAGCGAATTGCTTCATTAAATTGCAGTACTCAGAACTTTGGGCAACAGATAGATGGGTGGACAGATTTATATATCTTGGATGCTCTGGACTCCCTATATTATGCCTATGGACTGCAGATTGATCTTCTTTTTGGGCAGCTTTATAAGGCACATCATTTTGGTCAAACAGCCGTTTCTAGTGGCACTAGTCCTCTAGGTATATGGTTGCTAAGGAGTTGCACAATGCTGTCTTTGCCAATTTTGTTTCTAAGCTAGGGCTGGGGACTTTCCTCCAAGGCTTCATTCTCTTGATCAATTTGCATTTCAGAGAATTCATCAATGACTTGCAGAAACCTATTTATCTCGTCATCATCCTCAAAGACTTTCCAATGCTGGACATTATCAGGTAAGGATGGTCTTTATTTGATTTGGACTTCATAAACCAGTTTAGGGGGCATGGGAGGGATGAACATGCTAGCAGACACAACAAGGGAATTAGCAAGTTGATTTTTTACTCTAGGGATATACGAGATACAAAAACTATCAAAAGAATCTTTGAGTCTCCATACCTCATCTCTGTATGCCTTCAGCCTTGGGTGCCTTGCTTGAAATGATTTGTTCACTTGCTGAATAATGAGATCAACATCTCCAAACACCTTTATATTTCTGATTCCTCTGTCTTTTGTAGCATTTAAGCCCAATATCAGAGCCTCATACTCTGCTATATTATTGGTGACCTGAAAAGTCAACTTGAAAGACAAATGTATGTTTTCTTGTTTTGGAGATACCAACACCACTCTTGCTCCTGCAGTTCCCCTTGAGCAGGCTCCGTCAAAGAACATATCCCAAGTTTGTGTCCCTTCTTCTTCCATAGCCTGGCCCACTGGTTTCCTGGTCTGCGTTGAGGCCTTCTAAGATTCTTCCATTTGGAGGATGCAAGCTCCAAAATCAATGTCTATAGCATAAATAGGATGATTAGAGGGGTTCTTCTCATCACTGATGATATAGGCCAGCCAGGCTTCCCTGTATAATCTTCAGCTTTCTCCTCCAAATATTGGGACAGTGGCATAAGATAAGTCATTTTGTAATGTCCCACCTAGTCTCTTAATCCACCCTCTGGACAGCAGCATGCCAAACTTAGGGGGAACATCTGCTACCACAATGTCCATCATCATGCTTTTCATGGGCAGCTGAGTTAGGGTGATGGCTAAATCTTTGATCAATCCCAGACATTTCACCTTCCTTGAATCAAATGAGAATAAATCATGATATGGTCTGGTGATATTAAGGCCTAACTCTTCCATGACAACTTTGGGCATCAGATTATGGCTGGCCCCTGTGTCCAGCAAGCAGTTGTGGAGGGTTTTGTCATGAATGGTCAATGAGACATAAAATGATGGAGAACTTTCATCAACAGGTTCAGTCATTGGGCTAAGGACAACTATAGGTTTATCATCTTGTAAATTTACATATTCAGTGGAGGATTGTGTGGCTTTCAGCTCAAGAACATCAAGGATAGGTCTTCTAAAGGCCTCACTCTTTACAAGTTCTATCAGAGGTACGAATATTTTTAACTTTTGGACATCTGATTCAAAACTGAAAGGGGAAGGGGACTTGTCAAGGCCTCATATCTCTTGAGCTAGTACTTTGAGGATAACTGGGTTAGCTGCTGGTCTTTTCTGTTTGATGATCTGATGCTCTGTGGGGACAATTTCTCTTTGGGCAGGATTCTCTTTGACATTACTTGTTCTTGGCCTCAAGTTGTATCTTTGATGTTCATCAGTCTACAGAATAGCTTCTCTGTCCCACTATTGACTGGTCTTGTCCTGGAGTAATGATTCTTCATAGGCAGCCAATGTCAAAAGGGTAGCACTGCCCATATCTTCCATGCAATGAATTTCATCCTCTTCTTCAAACTGCTCCTCCTCCGTGACTACGTTTTGGAAAGGAGCCTTGACCCTTTGTTCTTCAACGGCTTCTTTACCCCTCTGAATGATCTGCAATTGTTCATTTGCTCTTCTGAATGGATTTGGATTTCTTGGAGCAAATGTGTTTGGAAGCCTTGCTTTTCCAGAGCTCTGTTCAACCTTCAGATTAGATATTTCAGTAGCCAATGACTATCATTTTAGTCATTTTGTCTAATATAGGCTCTAAAGATGAAGCAGAGGAAGAAGAAGCCTCACCTCTCTGCCTTCTTCTATCAGCATGGCCTTTGAGTTTCTCTGCAGCCATGATATTAGATTCCACCTCTAAAGCTCCATCTTGCATTTCAGCTAGAGTGGCACATCTTCTTTCTCTCAATAGCAGGCAGAAATCAGAGTCAAAAGCGTTGGCATAAGTGAGTTTGGCATAGGTGGGGGTAGGCTTTACTTCATCTGGTATCTTACTATACATACGATTGAATCTTTTATTAAAATCAGACAATGATTCCCCATTTTCCCTCTTGAGGTTTCCAAACTCAGTATGGTAATATAGCAGGTCTTTCTTATTGCCCCAATGCTTCAAAAATACATCATCTAAAGCTTCAATGTTTGCTATAGACCTAGGGGTCAACTCTCTGAACCACTTTCTAGCCTCCCCATCTAGGCTTTGGACAAATACTCTCATCCACACATCATCCTCACTAATATCTAGGTTATCAGCATAACTATAAAAAGACTCTAGGTGTTCTTCTGTTGTTACTCCCTCTGTACCAGTGAACTTAGGCATGTATTTCTGATATTCTCCTACAGGCATGGCATTTAAAGGAACAGGCAGGACCAAGGGTCCATACCTAGTAGCAATGATTCTTTCCATTTTGGTGGGTGCTTGTTGGCCTACAATGACTGGGGTAGATGGAAGAGTACTGGTCGTTTGGATGATAGGAGACTGAGGAACGAATGATAGAGATAAAGGAAAATGATGGACTGTATGGGAGGCTTTCTTTGGATTGAGATCCAAAGGGGAACTTATTGAACAAGGAGCTTTATTAATCTCTGGGAAATTTTCTTCACTGATAGTACTAGGCTCTATATTTTCAACATGAACATGCTCAGCTACAAGCCTCTCTAGCAGAGATACATAAGATTATTTAGGCTTACCTAATCTTGATGCTCCTTTCTGTGATGCTTTTCTTTGCTTGACAATCTTCTTAGGGTTAGGCACGTGATTTCTGAGGATTTCTCTGAGTATGCCTCACAAACTGAGCCAGAACTGTAATGTGGAGTCACCAATAGGTTGGTCCTCCAGCAGAGTCGCCAGATAGATGATTACAACCATAAATGTGTCCAGACTTTGTCTATCATCAAAGCTGGAACTGTGTCGTTCTCCCAGGGAAGCTGAGCTTCATCTCCTCTTCCCGGCAACGGCACCAATTATGTTAGAGCTCCAAGAAACTCTCCTAGGTTGTAGCTCGGAGATGCTTGGTAACATATAAACTCAACTTATTGTTGCAATGGATGAATAGAAGGAATGATACTTATTCAAGCCAGATAACCACTTCTACTTTGTTTCACTCCAGACATGCGTGAGCAACCCCAGACTACAAAGATTTAGACCACTAGCTACTCATAGTTTAGAGATAAGGTGAATACAGAGAATACTGACCACACCAGCAGATGCACAAGACCTTGTGATGGCCGGCTGCAACTAGTAAGAAGCTTGTAAATCTATTCTACTAATGCACAGACAGGATGGAAACTTTCTGCCATTAGATAGAAAGAAACCTGGGTAACCTATTCAATAATACATTCAACAATCTAACACATAGATTGGGTGACAACTTTCTAGTGCTAAACCTTAAAGATCAAGAATACAGCATATCAGGCACAACGTAGAATAGAGAGGAAATGGAAAGTGAGCAGTTAACAGCGAAAGAAGCTTGTATTAGCTGAAAATGAAGACGAGACGCTGCAAGTGGAAAAATATCCATAGTCTCTAGAAGTTGAACCTTACATCAAAACATCAACCATCAACCCTGATTACATTTTGTTTCTGGGTATTTATAAATTTTACATTATAGGGCACTTGGGCCAATTAGGTATGGAGGGGTCATAATTGACCACCAACTGCATTTAACCGCCTGATGGAGTCCCTGACTGTGTTTGCTTGCTGTAGTGGGCAAATCAGATCTTCTCACGTGTTGTGTTGTCCTCTTAGGCAGTTGGAGTGTTCGTATAATTGATAAATGCTGCTATGGGGTCGTGTGCGTCCTTTCTTTCCCTGAGCCATATCGCTTGTTAAACATGGTTGTTGAGGCTTTTACTGCGACTGGTACAGGCATGCTGATCACCTTCTTCCTTCGGATGAACAGAGTGGTCAAAGGACGTGGGGTGCATGGGTGAATCGATGAGTTAGATGAGCGGAGATAATGGCCTTCGGATCAAGGGAACGGATGGCGAAGATGGCTCTGCGGGAGTTATAGGACGAGGTGAGAGCGGATTGATTTGTGCCATTAGATTTGGGGCAGCTAGATCTAATGGTGATTGGGTGGTGAAGCTGCACGGTAGTTAAACGGGCAGGCGGACAAGTTAGGCAGTAAACGATATTGATCGCACCGCCTTTGAGCATAAAGCGGTAAAAGGACAGGGGTGTGCGATCCCACTCTGAGGCCGACACGTAGCGGCGGATGAGAGAGAAAAACCACTCTCATCGAGCGCTATTGTTTGGGTAAGTTGCGGGCGCGGGGAGAGCAAATGCTGTTGGATCTCAGCGGGGATGATTTGACGGTCAAGAAATGGTCATGCAGGTCGCTTTATCAGGCGCGACGGGAGCTGTTATATCGGCAGGGAAAATCAACGATTGAGATGAGGCGATAGGTTAAAAAGGCGCAAACGTGTATGGGAGGGTTTTATGAAGGTTTAGGCTTTGCGCTCGGGCTCAAGGAAAAAGGGGTTTTGTGGTTTTTTTAAAAAGAAAAATAGAGGAAATGGAGGTGAAGGGAGGACGAGTGGAGCAAAGGAAAGAGGTGAAAATGACTGTTATGGGCCTCCTTTGAGCATAACCAACACAACCAAGCTTATCTCTGATCTCTAAAACCATGGTTATATAGCAGAGCTAATAAGGACACAGATGAGCGATACTTGATGGTATCTGCAGGGACTCACACTCCTGACCCTCTTCTACATCACTTATAGGAACGAGCGATCTGGTTGTTGTCTTTTGACACTCTGGGTAAGAGAAACACGGGTCGTGGAGCTCACCCAAGATATTTGGATGACACTTGGTGCGATAGAGGGGAGACTTCTTAGCGGGGGCATCGAGTCGGTGCGTGAGTTGACAACCACAGGTTGAGGGAGCAGGTGATCACTGACAGGGATGGAAAATCATTCATCACTGATCCTATGTCTGGGGAGCTGGTCACAGGGGAGACATGTTTCACTCTTTCTACAGGGCATGTCTGGACCATGCATGAGCAGGGAACACCATGTATGACTGAGATAGTTGTCTAGTTTGTATCCGGGTTCCCGACATTGTATCAACACATTCTCTAGGGGGCGGGTAGTCGAACCATTGGCGATGGTTGGCAGGAGCAGGATGGATACTTATACACTGAGTTGATTGCGCGTATCAGATACCTATCTATTGGTTGCATTGACGGGGTAGCTATTTGGCACACGTGGTTTCCAATAGTCATTAGTACTACACATTGGCAGGCATCGGACAGTTTAGCATGCCTTAGATTAGTTCATGATGAATGGAGCCTATATATGGGTAGCATGCAAGGACTAGAGATAAGGGCCAAAGGTATTCCATCGGTTGTTAGGGCTATGCTGCAGTAGGTTTGCCTATGTGATGTAGGGATTCAGTTGATCAATAGATCACTTGTGATGAGCGGAGTCGTGGCAGAGAGTGATATAGTTCTCTCTTGGGATGACATATTGGGGTTCACAGAGGGTTTCATCATATGGGGAGGCAGAGATTGTCTATTGCTGTTTAGGTTCAGAGTTAGATTTGGATGGGTAGGCCTTGGTGCCATGGAGATGCCCAAGCAAGATGTGTCTCGCCTCTTTCAGTATTCCACCATCGAGTTCCAGGAGAGGATGATATTGTCTGTGCACGATGGGGAGTATGACATAGTCAGAGTAACGCAGCGCCAGCATGGTGACACCACTCTGAGACTAGCAGGGAACTAGGGCGTCACAGCTCTTCGCAACTCAATAACCTTTAGGGATGCGTCGGCTACTTCAGGGGGAGATCATACAGATCTTCCACTGTGCTTTAGCGAGTCACTGATGGAGCAAGGGACTTCTAGTACTTGCACCAGGCAGGATAGTGAGTGGAGCGAGGGGAGCTTCATGTTGGACATGATGGCTTGGGATCCTAGTATTGAAGGATTCTTTCATATCAGGACAATGTTGAGGTCAGGGACGATTTAGTGGCACATCTGGGACCTTGGAACATGTTGCAGTGACAATGGGGAGCAACAGTTAGAGAGGATGCTTGTTCAGGCATTGCTTGAGGACAAGCAATTTTTGGAGCATTGGAAGAATTTGCCAGATGAGGATGCCACCTAGGAGGGTGAGCACATATTGGAGCACACATCTTTGAGGTTGCTTGAGGGCAAGCAACATTTGGGAGGGGAGGATTGTCATGTCCCTTCTCAAACACATTTGTAACAAGGCACTGCTACACAATTTTGGCTAAGGAAGAGAACCCATCATTTTTGGCTTAGGGACTTAGGAGGTAGTTTGACATAATTTGGTTGCTAGTGGAATGTGGGGGCCACCTACATGGGAATTCGAATTGGCCCATTTGAATAGCTTGGAGGGAAAGTCGAATAGGTGGATGGAGGGGCCCAAATAAGGCAAGGGACGTCCAAGGAGTTATAAGGAGGGAGCAACTCCCATTTTGGGGTTTTTTTTATACATCTTGCAAACAAAATCACTTGATTGTTCACTTTGCTGTTTAGCTAAGTCAACCGACTATTTAGCCACAAATCTCTCAAGCGGGAGATTCAACCTCTACTTTGGGGGACCATCCGTGCCCGCCCTAGAGAGGCAATTCTACAAGGATTTCAGGAGTTCCGGGGCAGTGACATAGCACCACCAACCAGCGCAAAGCAAGGAGTGCGTATTTCTGGGCAGCCATGAAACACGCAGAGGGATATTGAGGCAAGCATTGATCTAATTGTTTGTTTGTGAGTTGGGGAGCTGAGGTAGCAGCATTAGACCAACGTTCTTGCTGGGTTTTACAGCCAACTGAGCCAACATTCTAGCAATTCGAACTGCTAGGCTGGGGGACATCGTAGAGGCCACACAACAAATTTTCGTGGTACTTGGGAGCAGCTGAGTTGGGCCAAGGGATCATCCGGGCATTCAGGGATTGGATAGCAAGGGTGAAATCAACATTTTGGAGAATTTTTCAGGTGGATTTATAGGCAGTTTCCAGTAAGTTGAAATTGGCAGCTAGAGTTGAGATGAGGCTCCAAGGGGGTCAAAAATCAAAAGTCTAAACCAGCCAAATCCTTTTTGGGTTTTGTTGGGTTTTTGACAAGGATCCCAAATATAAAGTTTCATAATTTTCTGAACACCGGAGGTGGGGTTTTAAGCTGTATCCTTTCAGTAGACAATGTAGAATTGCTGGGAATTGGATAGTGCCTTTGGGGGTCAATTTTGGGATGTCCAAATCAGGCCAAAACATTTTTGGGTTTTTGTGGGTTTTGGCCAAGGAGTCGGGGGTTAAAAGCATATAAATTTTTGGGTAGTTTCAGTGCACCTTGCAGCCATTCGAACTTCAACATAGTAGTAATTTTTGGGCAGCGTGGTGCAAATTGGTGCAGTAGCTGTGCAACCTTCAACGTAGCCATTTTCCTACTTGGGTTTGGTCCTGCTTGTCCTTTAGACAAGCCCAGGTGCACCATTCCTTCATCTATTGTATTTGACTTGCAAAAATATAATAAAATAGCTCAGAAGTTCTCCATTTGCAGCTTTTAAATGGGTGTTTGCTGAATATTTCATTTTTGTAATTTGCTGCATGTATTATTTGCTTGTTATCACTTGTATCCCTATTAAGGATCATTAAAGAGGGACCTTAGGAGGAGGAAACTATGCTTTACTTTTCGGGAGCAATGTGCACCAGACCATCGGTAAACAGTGGGCAAAGCCCATTATATTGAGGTCTTTTCAGATAGTGATCAGAATGGTGATGTAGAGCTAGAGTATGGTGGGGGAGACAGTGAGGGTCCAGCAAAGAGGGGACCACCACCACCACTACCACATGGGAGAGCAACTTTTACACCATCTGGGGGAGCCCTTGCTTCCTTATGCGGGGTCCCCAAATTTCTGACTTTGAGGATTAGAGGCACAATGCAGGGGCAACGTGTCTCAGTCCTAGTAGACAATGGGGCTACCCACAACTTCATTGATGCTCAGATGGTTTAGAGGAGGGGCATCACCACAACAGAGTTTTGAGGGGTTTTTCGTTCTGGTGCCGTGTGACAAGACAATGTAGTGCACTCGGTATGTTCCCGCTTTGACAATGACCATGGGGAACTACTCGATGACAGGCCATTTCTTCGTAGTGGACGTACTAGACACCAACATAGTGATGGGTGTCTAGTGGCTATACTCCCTTGGCCGAGTCACCACCGATTGGAGGAAGCTAGAGATGGAGTTCACTGAGCTGAATGGCAAGTTGGTTATCCTTAGGGGCATGCGTTCGTATCCTCCCTAGACAGTTTCAACACATTGGATGGAGGCAAATTTTGTTAGAAAATGTAACTATGTTCGGTCTTCAATAATGTTCTTGAGTCATTCTATAATGTACTTGCCAAAAGAATAAAGAAAATAATTTTTATTATTGTAACAATGAATTATTTAAGCATGGGTTTCATGCTTGGGTCATCACTACATTAGTCAATGTCCCCATTGTGGACTTCTAGAATTAATATTGAGTTTATAGAATCATTGTACATTCGAAGAGACCCTTCTTGGGATTTCGAATCATGTAAAAAGGTTTTGTATCAAGTCAAATATAAATTATGTACCCTCCACATCATGTCGACCTAAGGGAGATCAAGTCAGCCTAAGGGTCCCCATTCAACCCACAAGAAGCTTATATATTGAAGGAGGTTGAATTCATTTGGATCACTCACTCTTAAGTAATTTCGATATCTCAAGAAGAGATGGAGAAGTGCGAAGTCTGTTGCTGGGAGGACGAAAAAAGTGCGAGTTTGGGGAAGTCTCTAAAGAAGAAGAAAGTCGAACTTTTGGTGCCTCTCTCTCTGTTTCATGGTCTAGGTTTGGAGATTGAAGTCTCCTAAGATTTCGTTGTTGTCAAAAGCTGCATGTTGCATGAAGTTGCTGCCTAGGCGAAGTTGCTGGAAGGGGTCGAAGATTTGGGAGGTTGACATGGTGTGGAGGGAAAGTCTGGTCTTGGTCTAGGGTAAAGAGTCTCAAAGAATACTATTGAAAGGAAGAACTATTTTGATTGGGTTTTCCCTTCAAGGGGGGTTTTGCCCTAGCATGTGCATATAGCTTGTGTCTCTTGTTTTGCGATATTCATACATGTATGATTGCTTGATGAGAGATAAGATAATAAACAAGTAAAAGAAGCCAACATACTCACAAGTAATTATCAAGAAAGGAGAATCAAACCCTAATATAATATCTTTGATTTTCCAACATGGTATCAGAGCTAAGGTCAAGAGAAGGCGACGATCACTTTGTTGGCATGGATTCTCCCTCTATGGTGAACTAGATAAGATTGGGTTAAAACATTGCTGGAAGATGGATCAAGAACATCATCTATTACTTATTCAACAAAGTCAAGAGTCAAGGATTCTTGGTTTCCCTTATAGGTTCTCCTACTAATGACAATGCATGGATCATTGATAGTGGAGCATCGAGACACATGACAGGTGAAAGCAAGCAATTTCACACACTATCAAAGGAGTCATCTTCATTATAGGGTCATCCTTACTCTTAGTCAATTGGCTCATGGTATTCCTGATATGAAGTTAGATCTTGAAGGTGTGTGCAAGGGATGCTCTTTGGGGAAGCATACTAGAAAGCCATTTCATAATAGTGAAACTAGATCTGTAGAAATATTAGATCTCATCCTTTCTGATGTATGTGGGCCCATGCCTGACAAATCACTTGGAGGTCATCTCTACTATGTAACATTTATTGATGATCATTCGAGGAAGACATGGCTCTATCTACTCAAAACTAAAGATGAAGTTTTTGATAAGTTCAAGGAGTTAAGGGCTGAAGTGGAAATCCTAACCGAAAGAAAGATAAAAACTCTAAGGTCTAACAATGGTGGGGAATAGACTTCTAAAGAGTTAATTGCATATTGTAAGGATGCTAGTATTAAGAGGAAGCTCATTGTTCCCTACTATCTTGAACAAAATGGATTGGTCGAAAGGAAGAATAGGTCAATTGAAGAAGGCATTCAAACGATGCTCCTTGATCAAGATCTACCAAAGTTCTTATTGGGTGAAGCAATGATGACTGTCGTGTACATTCAAAATAGAAGTCCTCATAAGAGTCTTGATAATACTACAGCTGAAGAAGTATTCACAGGGAAGAAGCCGAGTGTGGATCATCTCTATATATTTGGAAGTCCAACATTATAACATATATTCATGTTCTAAAAGACAAGCAAAAGAAGTTGGACTTGAAAAGAATCAAGGGAATATTTGTTGGTTATAGTCTTTTCTCAAAAGCATATAGAATTTACATAAAGGAAGGAAGACACATTGAAGTAAGCAGGGATGTCATATTCGATGAAAATCAAGCTCACAAAAAGTCAAAGGATATTCCTATTGATTTTGATGACGAAGAAGTTTCCGTATTTGAAGAAGAAGTTCATTGTGAGAACTCTACCTCAAATGATGAAGAAGGACCAAGTGAGCCTATTCAATCAGTGGTTATCCCAACCACAAGGAAGAGACCAAATTGGTTGAAAGCTACATTAGAAGATGTTGAAGGTCATGAAGCTGCGAAAGGGTCCTCCAGGTAAAGTAAGAAACCGAAAAGGTCTTCTGGTTATACTACATATATGACAAAGTTGATTGAAGCCGAACCATCTACATTCCAGGAAGTTGAGCATGAAGAGGTTTTGAAGAAATCTACGTAGGAAGAATATCAATCCACCATGAAGAATGGGGTTTGGGAAATTGTTCCTAGACCTAGTGACAAATCGATTGTCACATCGAAGTAGATCTATAAGATCAAACATGCTATTGATGGAAGTATAGACAAGGACAAAGAATGGTTTGCCGCAAGGGGTTTCTCTCAAAAGGAGGGCATTGACTATGAAGAAACCTTTGCACCTACAATGAGGTACACTACCATTATATCATTGGTTTCATTGGCTACTAAAATGGGGTGGAATATCCATCAAATGGAATTTAAGGCCACATTTCTAGATGGGATCATTGATGAGGAAGTGTACATCGAACAACCTGAAGGATTTGAAGTGAATAGCAGGGACTCTTATGTTTTTAGACTCAAGAAGGCCCTATATGACTTGAAGCATGCACCAAGGGCATGGTATGGAAGAATGGATGCATATCTTTTTAGAATTGGGTTCGTGAAGAGTACTGCTAATCGAAATCTATATGTGAAGGTCGTGAATAATGAGCCCATCATTATTCTATTATATGTGGATGATCTATTCATCACTGGTGTAGAATGAAAATTCAAGAATGCAAGAAAATTGTTGGCAGTTGAATTTGAGATGAAGGATCTAGGAATAATGCATTACTGCCTAGGTCTAGAAGTATGGCAGAGAGTTGGGGATATATATTTGGGGTAAGGAAAGTACATCATCAAGTTATTGTAGAAATTTGGATGATGGACTCCAAGCTAATGATTACTCCTATGATCACCAACTTCAATAAGTTGAGGAGCTTCAATTCTAGTCTCGTGGATCCTACCTCATATCGACAATTGGTGGGTTCCCTAATGTATCTGGTAAATACTAGGCCAAATATATGTTTTACAGTGAAGTTTCTCAGTGAGGTTCAGTTGGAGTCACTTCATGATCACTAGATAGCTGCCAAACATATATTGAGGTATCTTTGTGGCAATATACATCACTGCCTAAAGTATGATAGTAAGGAAGTCAAACTAATTGGCTTCAAAAACTCTGATTGGGGTAGTAGTGAGACCGATGGAAGGAGCACTACCTGAGGATGCTTTAGCCTGGGAGTTGCTATGATCTCATGGATGAGTAGGAAGCAAGATATCGTTGCATTGAGTAGTGTCGAGGAAGAATATGTGGCTGCATGTGAAGTAGGAAAATAGGTTGTTTGGTTAAGGAAGCTTCTGACGGATTTGTTCGAGAAGTCTCTGGGTCCTACTGTGATTAATTGTGACAATCAAATTTGTTACAAGATGTCCGGAGATCCCGTGTTTCATTCGAGGATGAAACATATCAATAATAAGTTCCACTTTATTAGGAACTTGGTGCTGTATGGGATCATGAAGTTAGAGTATGTTCTGATAGATGAACAGGTAGCAAACATTCTGGCAAAGGCTCTTCCTAATAAGAAGTTCAAATATCTAAGGATCCTGTTGGGTTTGGTAGATATTGGTGATTGCATTAATGATAAGGATATGGAAGAGATTTGTTGAGGCTTTGCGAGTGAAGCATGTTTATTTCTGGTAGCATCGGATGTGCTCTAGCCTCAAGATTTTGTAGGGAGGATAGGACACATGCATTCCACAATACCCAAAAGTCATTTTGGGAAATTCCACCTAGAGGAGGTTTAATTAAAATTATTAATTATTTTTAATGGACGCATAAGTCTAAACTTATGACATTAAAATAATTAAAGTGTGTTAATTAAACTGGGTGTGAATCTTTTAGAGAAAGACGACGATCAAGTCAAGATGATCTGAGCCATTGATTAGAATCTAATCTGGGCAGTTGATTGATCAACAAAAGGATTATAAGAAGAGGCTTGATGGGCATTTGGAAAAACACATCGAGTGAGATCAAGCGATCAATTTCTCAAGAGAGCAGAGCAACAGTCGCAGGAGAAGTCATTGAGGAGATTTATTTTAGTGAGGGGTAGGGATAGTTTTCCGGTTGGAGAGTTTCCTGATACAGGGATACATTACAGAGGAGGTAGAGAGAGATCCAGAAGAGGCAGCGTTGACGCAGCGTAGAGCCCTTGAGGAGATTCACAAATTTGCTAAGGATTAGATCAGATCTAGTGCTAAGAACTGGGCTGTGAGATCGAAGGGCCAAAGAATTGAGCATCCAACCAACAGATCGATCAGCCAGAGGGAGTGACGCAGTCCCTATCAATTGTGACACAGAGCAGTACAGTGACTGCGTAAAGGCAGCTTGGGCTAGCCATTCATTTGCTGGATCAATGTCGAATCGCCAATGATAGTGTGAGGTATTTCTCACTAATTTCTCTGCCAGTTAGATTCTCTGTAGCGGATAGTTAGTAAGGCATCCAAAGATTGTATTTAGAAACTACTGCATAATAATTTAAACCCTCAGCTGCTGCACTGGTTTTCCCACATTTGGTTTTTCCGTGGACATTGTCCAAAAACGAGAGTGTCAATTTTGTGTGTGCTATTTCTTTCTTGCTTAGTACTTGTTTCAACAGTATTTTATGTTGTGAAGGTTGCAATAGATTTTATTTCTATGTTTACTGTGTAACACTGTAAATAACTTGATTTAGAAATTAACAAGTAGGAGAAATCTAATCAGTTGATGTAGTAGGGAATCAGGTAACTAATTTTTCACTTGGTATCAGAGGGCAAGTGAAGCAGGAAAGCAGAGCCAAAAGAGCCTAGCGCTAAGCTGAAGAGGCAGATCAAAGAGTTGTGTAGGCAGTAGATTGAATCCCCAGAAGAATTGCGCAGTTTAGTGCGAGGAGGGCAAGATTCTCAAGGAAAAATCTCTCTTTGAGTGACTTGACAGAGAGAGATTTTCCAGATTGGGATTTGTCAGCGGTAGAGGGAGCAATGCAACAACAGCTTTAGCATTGAGCAGTCTTCAGGTGGGACGCAGTTTTTTCTGCAGCAGTTGCTAGGGCAAAAAAGTGTCAGAAAAGGAAGGCACATATTGAGGGAATTTCTTCCTCAGAGAACTTCTAGCCAAGAAGTTTGAATTTTTCCAAGTACAGCAACAATAGTTGTGTGCGGGATTTCTCACTCCAGAAGGGAGTGCAAATAGCTAGGCAGCAGCTGCGTAGAGGATAAGAGGGAGCAGTTTGACTTTTCTTGGAGAGATGGCGACAACTAGATTGAGAGATCAAGATCGGTTGGATGGAGCCTTCAACTATGTGATCTAGAAGGCTAGGATCTCCTGCTTTCTAGATGAGCATGATCTCAAGATGTATGTCAATAGTGTGGTAGTTGTGCCCGTCGATGCAGATCCACTCAAGAAGTAGAATGTTGAGATGGCGAAGACTAAGAGGATCATTCTTGATGGGGTTCGAGATCATGTAGATAGTCGGCAACGATACTGTTTGACAGATGTGGGAAGCCTTAGCTACACTATATGAAGGATCTTCTGAGCAGCGGAAAATGTACTTAGAAGAGAAGTTGAGATGCACGAGGATGAAGAAAGGGGAGCGAATAGACCCCTTCCTTAAGAGGCTTCAAGAAGTCCGGGATCAACTGGCTTCAGTAGGGTCAGGGCCCCAACCTACAAAGTTTGTTCGATTAGCGCTGAATAGAGTTTCTGAAGATTGGAAAGTATTTGGCCAAAGCATCCTGGGCAAAGAACACTTGCCTGATTGGGAATGTGTATGGGTTGATCTGCAACAAGAGGAGATGAGGCGTGATCTGGTGAAGGCCACAATTAATGGCAGTAGCAGCAGTGGGACGAAGGCTGTGAAGGAATAGGAGGATGTGGCCCTTGCATCAAAAGGGCAGTAGGAGCAGCGCAAGAGGAAAAAGGACGTTTCAAAGATAAGGTGCTTCAAGTGTGGTGAGATGGGCCATTACAACACTTAGTGTACTCTTAGAAAGAGGGACAAGGAGGAGAAGCAGGATTAGCAAGCTACATTCGCTAATATTGACAGGGTTTCTTCTAGGCTAGAGGAAGAGTTTGCCATGATGGTTGAGATGCCTCCAGGGGTGAGGTGGGGTGATTTGGAGTTGTGGCCCTAGAGAGCTACATGATGGGTAGGATTCTTGAGGAGGTCCACCTCATTAATCAGTACCTTTCTATGGGAGCCCATAGTCAACAGTAGCAGGATGGACCAGTGTCAATTGGTGTAGTCAAGAGCCAGAGTGACAGATGCAGTAGCTAGTAGCGGTCTGAGTAGTGCAGAGCAGAGTCAACAAAAATGCTGTTGGCAGAGTGCAGAGTCAGTAGCAGTGTAGAGGTTTCAGTGACAATGCAAAGTCTAGCAGTAGTTATAACTCAGACGTCAGATGCATCATACTGAAAACAGTTAGTTTAGTATTTTGGATGTTTTTCTGTTGCAGATGTTGCAATGGCAGCGACAAAAGAGTTGCAGTGCAGATGTAGTAGTTGACAATAGTTCAACAGAGTCAACAACAACTCAAATGTAGAACAAATCAGAGTTGTGCAGTAGTTGGTGGGCAGTGAGGCCAGACATCAGTAGCGCAACAGGAGATGATGCAGAGATAGAGTGATGCTTTAGTTGGTTGCAGTACTAGAGCACATTCCTCGCTAAGAGGGAATGTTGATTTCCAGTAGCATCGGATGTGCTCTAGCCTCAAGATTTTGCAAGGAGGCTAGGACACATGCATTCCACAATACCCAAAAATCGTTCTGGGAAATTCCACCTAGAGGAGGTCTAATTAAAATTATTAATTATTTTTGATGGATGCCCAAGTCTAAGATTAGGAAATTAAAAAAATGAAAGTGTATTAATTAAACTGGGTGTGAATCTTCTAGAGAAAAACAAGGATCAAGTCAATATGATATGAGCCATTGATTAGAATCTAATCTGGGTCGTTGATTGATCAATGAGAATATTGTAAGAAGAGGATTGATAAACAGCTGGAAAGACACATCGAGTGAGATCAAGAGAGCAGTGCAACAGTTGTAGGAAAAGTCATTGAGGAGATTTCTCGCAGTGAGGGGCAGGGATAGTTTTCCGGTTGGAGAGTTTCCTGATCCAGGGATACATTGCAGAGGAGGCAGAGAGAGATCCAGAAGAGGCAATGTCGATCCCTTGAGGAGATTCACAAATTTGCTGAGGAGCAGATGAGATCTAGTGTCAGGAACTGAGGTGGGAGACCGGAGGGCCAAAGGATCGAGCATCCAACTAGCAGATCGATCAGCCATAGGGAGTGACGCAGTCCCTATCAGTTGTGACGCAGAGTAGTGCAGTGACTACGCAAAAGCAGCTTGGGGCTAGCCATTCAGTGGCTGGATTAGGGGCGAATTGCCAGTGATAGTGTGAGTTATTTCTCACTAATTTCTCTATCAGTCAGATTCTCTATATCTAATAGCCAGTAAGGCATCCAAAGATTGTATTTAGAAACTACTGCATAATAATTAAAACCCTCAGCTCCTGCATTGGTTTTCCCACATTGGGTTTTTCCAAGGACATTGTCCGAAAACAACGGTGTCGATTGTGTGTGTGCTATTTTCTTCTTGCTTAGTACTTGTTTCAACAACATTTTATGTTGTGAAGGCTGCAGTAGATTTTATTTCGATGTTTACTGTGTAACACTGTAAATAACTTGATCTAGAAATTAACAAGTAGGAGAAATCTAATCAGTTGCGAAGTCTGTTTCCGGGAAGACAAAAGAAGTGCGAGTTTGGGGAAGTCTCTAGAGAAGAAGAAAATCAAACTTTTCGTGCCTGTCTCTCTATGTTTCGTGGTCTAGGTTGGGAGATTGAAGTCTCCTAAGATTTCATTGTTTGCCGAAAGCTGCATGTTGCTGGAAGCTGCTGCCTAGTCGAAGTTGCTAGAAGGGGTCGAAGATTTGGGAGGCTGACATGGTGTGGAGGGATAGCTTGGTCTTGGTCGAGGGTAAAGAGTCTCAAAGAATGCTATTGAAAGAAAGAATTATCTTCACTGGGTTTTCCCCTCGAGTGGGTTTTGCCCTGGCATGTGTCTATATCTTGTGTCTCTTATTTTGTGATCTTCATACATGTATAATTGTGCTATGAAAGAAAAGATAATAAAGAAGTAAAAGAAGCCAACACACTCACAAGTAATTATCAAGAAAGGAGAATCAAACCCTAATATAATATCTTTGATTTTCCAGCATGGTATCATAGCTAAGGTCAAGAGAAGTCAAAGATCACTTTGTTGGCATGGATTCTCCCTCTATGGTGAACTACATAAGTTTGGGTTACAACATTGTTGGAAGATGGATCAAGAACATCATCTTTTACTTATTCAACAAAGTCAAGAGTCAAGGATTCTTGGTTGCCCTTATAGCTTCTCTTACTAATGACAATGCATGGATCATTGATAGTGGAGTATCGAGACGCATAATAGGTGAAAGAAAGCAACTTCACACACTATCAAGGGAGTCATCATCTCATGCAGTGGAATTGGGTGACAACAAAAGCTATGCTGTTAGAGGCCCGAGATCTACATCACTGAAGCTGGATAATGTATCGAAGTTGCATCTCAACAACATTCTCTATGTTCTAGGTTTGAAAAAGAATTTACTTTCTATTTCTTGTTTAGAAGATAAAGGGGAAAGGATTGCTTTTGTTGATGGAAAATATTGGTTTGGGGAAAGAACTCTAGTATTAACAAAGCTAGGGTTGTTGTTCATGAAGGAAGTCTTTACTAGGTTATCACTCCCTCTCCTTAAACTTTGTTTCATATGGAAATAAATCCCATTGAACCATGGCATCGAAGGTATGGTCATCTTCATTATAGGATCATCCCTACTCTTAGTCAACTGGTTCATGGTATTCCTGATATGAAGTTAGATCATGAAGGTGTGTGCAAGGGATGCTCTTTGGGGAACATACTAGAAAGCCATTTCATAATAATGAAACTAGATCTAAAGAAATATTAGATCTCATCCATTCCGATGTATGTGGGTCCATGCCTGACAAATCACTCAGAGGTCATCTCTACTATGTAACATTCATTGATGACCATTCGAGGAAGACATGGCTCTATCTACTCAAAACTAAAGATGAAGTTTTTGATAATTTCAAGGAGTTTAGGGATGAAGTGGAAACCCTAACCGAAAGATGTTGAAGTTTTTAAGTTTACTTAGTTTAGAAACCCTTCATGCACTTTTTTTGATTTATTCCTACCTACTTGTTATTTTTCTTTAACAAGTTATTTACAAAGTAAATACTGAAAAATAAACACCTGTGCATGCTCAACATATTACAAATCAACAACTAAAAGAAACAAGAACAAACACACCACATGACACCATTATTTTTGGACCAATGTCCCCGGAAAAACCCAATGCAGGAAAACCGGTGCAGCTATCTGAGGGTTTTCTTATTAAGCAATATCATAGTACAATTTGGGTGCCGAAAGTGGCCTACCCAACAGAGAATTTCCTTAGCAGCTATGCCTCATAGTTTGAGAGAAATCTCCTGGCTGAAACCCCGAAAAATCCTTCTGGCAACTCCTTAGCACAAAACTACTTTGCAACCCCAGCGTCTGCCCAATCCGAATTGCATCATCCCTTCTATGTCTCACGCTGGCTCTGCGTCAGCCTTTCTTTGCTTGCGTCAACCCCAAGAGGCCCTGCGTCAGCTTCCTGAGCCTCTATGTCAGACACGCTGGCCTCTCTGGTGCTCTGTGCAGCACTTGGCTGCCTTTGCGTGGCCCTGTGTGAGCCCTTGTTGGCTCTACGTCACTCTCCTTGGCTACTGCACTACTCTCCCGACACAATCTCTGCCTTCTCTGTTTCTCTGTACTCAATGCCCCTTAGCTGCTTTCTCGATCACTGATTCTATCTCTCTTAGCAAACCTTGCTCTAGAGAATAGAATGATTGGTCACTTTGGTGTATTCTCCAATTGACCCTCTAGCCCCCTCTTATACTTTTCCTGTTGACATCTCAACAGCCGAGATTAAGTCCTTAATCAACGACTAAGATTAGATCTGGCTTGATCCATGTCTTTTGGACCACTCTAACACAGATTCATATTAATACACATTAATATTCTATTTTCCCTAAGTTTAGACTTAGGGACTCCTTTAAAAATATTAATTATTTTAATATCTCTTGAACTATTTAGAATCTGCCCAAACTCTTTCTAGGTATTGGAGATCTCATGTGCCCCAACCTCTCCACCAAATTTTGTGGCTAGAGCACATCCGATGCTACCCCAAATAAACACTCTCTTTTAGCGAGGACTATGCTCTAGCAATACTCTTCACTGAGTATTACTTTGATCATTCGGCATCGCTACTTGCACTGATGTTAGGCCTTCCTGCCCAACATCCTCTACACTGCTACATCCTATACTGCTGCCCATGGTTCTGCCACTGCCACTGTTGCATCTGTACGATAGCTCCCTCTGTATCTATGTTGCTGCTGGTCCTTCCTCCCAACACTGCATTTGCACTGCACTTCCTCTCATCATGTTGCATCACGTTGCCCACTGCTGCACTGCAACTCAGTTACTGAGAAGTAAGTAACTGATCTCCCAATTGACCTCCCTGTTGGGCTAGAAACACCCACTGATGTTTAAGCTCCCTTTGTCACAGACAAGTGCTCCCTCTCTCTGACCTCTGCGTTGTTGCAATAACTCACTGCATCTCGCATCGTTGCACAGCTCGTTGTACCTTCCTGCACTGGTGCAACACTCCTGTGCCTCTCGCACTGCTGCAGCCTGCTAGCTCTGCGCTATCTCGAGACTCCTGCACTATAGCTCTCTCTGCCGCTCTATCTACATCCGTGTCTACCTACTCAACCAGTCCTGCTACTCCTCGTCGGGGCTCCCGTAGCAAGGTCTAATCCAAGAGGCTGGGTACCTCGAGGATCCTACCCCTCATCGCCTGTAGTCTGCCTGAACACAGCTCGATGTCTCCCCACTTCCGCTCAAGTGGTGTGTGTGCACTCATGGCACAGTCATTGTCTATCAAAACTTCCTTCTCTGCCCTTGTTAGCACTGCCTTAGTCTCGTAAGACTCTCCTTTACTCTTCTTCCTTGGGCACTGGGTCACATAATGACCCATCTCCCCACAGTGGAAGCACTTGATCTTGGAGAGATATTTCTTCTTTCGCTTCTCCTGCTTTCCCTTAGATGCTAGGGCCACATCCTCCTCCTCCTGCTTGACCTTGACCCCTTTGTTGCTACTACTTGTCTTCAACTGTCGTCTGATCTCTTCCTGGCGAAGAGCTACCCACATCTCGTCCCAAGGTGGGAGAGTCCCTCTCACCAGGATACTCTAGACAAACACTTCCCAATCTTTTGAGACAACATTCAGGGCTGTCCTCACCATAAGTTCCTGATCCGGTGTCGCTCCTATAGCAGTCCACTGGTCTCGGATCTCATTCAGTCCTCCGTTGAAGGTGTCAATCGATTGACCCTTCTTCATCTGATACGACCTCATCTGGTTCTTGAGCAGCATTCTTCTATGCACAGAAGTATGCTGGTACAAGTTCTTGAGAGCCTCCCACATCTCAATTGTCATCCTTTTCGGCTATATGTGGTACCACATGATCTTTGACCCCATCAAAAATAATGCACTTGGCCCTCACCATCACCTCTTCGTATTTGTCGTTATCATTGGGGTTGATTGGGATAGCTATAACCTTCAAGGCGAAGTTGTTGACACGATTCCTGTTAAGCACCGATAAGGTTTTGGCCTTCCAGACTACGAAGTTTGATGCTCCATCCAGTCTATCTTGGTCTCTTACCCCGGGTAGTTCCATGACGCTCCTTTACTTCCCTCCTGGAAGTTCTTTGTTCGACACCTCCGAATCTCTACTTCCCATCTGGAAGTTCTTTTCTGGACTCCCTCTGAGTCCTGATTTCCCTCCTGGAAATCCTTCTGCCACTTGTTGAGATGCCCCCTACTCTGATCGTCTTGTGCAGCTGCACTGATGATCCAAGTTCCTTGGCTAGAAACCCTCAGTAACAACTCCTCTGGGCTTGCTCTATCAGGTACTGTTTTGACTACAGTTCCTCACCAACTCATTTTGCAATATTTCTGAAGCCTTATAGACTCTAGCAACTGCCTCTCTATGAACTGCATCAATCCCTCTCTGCCTCACGCTGGCTCTACATCATCCCAGATGGGTCTGCGTCAGCCCTCTGGCCCTCTGCACCAGTAACGTTGGCCTCTCTGAGGCTCTGCGTAGCTCCCGACTTCTTTTGCGTGGCTTTGGCTGGCTCTGTGTCATACTTCTTGGCTTTTGTGCTATTAGAAACAACTTCGATCACCTCGGGAGAATTGTTTTTTGTTGCTATTGCTACGCTCGGTTAATGTCTTTTAGTCCTCCTGTGATCTGCAATCACCCTTTGATACCATGTTGAAGTTTCTAGGTTTACTTAGTTTAGAAACCCTTCATGCACTTTTTCTGATTTATTCCTACCTACTTGTTATTTTTCTTTAACAAGTTATTTACAAACTAAATACTGAAAAATAAACACTAGTGCATGCTCAACATATTACAAATCAACAACTAAAAGAAACAAGAACAAACACACCACATGACAGCATTATTTTTGGACCAATGTCCCCGAAAAAACCCAATGCGGGAAAACCGCTGCAGCTATCTGAGGGTTTTCTTTTTAAGCAATATCAGAGCACAATATGGGTGTAGAAACTGGCCTACCCAACAGAGAATTTCCTTAGCAGCTATGCCTCACAGTTTGAGAGAAATCCCTTGGCTGAAACCCTGGAAAATCCTTCCTGTAGCTCCTCAGAACAAAACTGCTCTGCAACCCCAACGTATGCCTAATCTGAACTACGTCAGCCCTTCTCTGTCTCACGTTGGTCCTGCGTCAGCCCCAGGAGGCCCTGCGTCAAACACGTTGGCCTCTTTGGTGCTCTGCGCAGCACTTGGCTGCCTCTGCGTGGCTCTGCGTGAGCCCTTGATGGCTCTGCATCACTCTCCTTGGTTGTTGTGCTGCTCTCTCGACACAATCTCTGCCTTCTCTGTTTCTTTGTACTCAATGCCCCTCAACTGCTATCTCGATCACTGATTCTATCTCTCTTAGCAAACCCTGCTCTAGAGAATAGAATGACTGATCACTTTGGTGTATATTCAAAGTGACCCTCAAGCCTCCTCTTATACTTTTCCTGTTGACATCTCAATGGCTGAGATTAAGTCTCTAATCAACAGCTAAGATTAGATCTGGCTTGATCCATGTTTTTTGGACCACTCTAACACAGATTCATGTTAATACACATTAATATTTTATTTTCCCTAAGTTTAGACATAGGGACTCCTTTAAAAATATTAATTATTTTAATACCTCTTGAACTGTTTAGAATCTGCCCAAACCCTTTCTGGGTATTGGAGATCTCATGTGCCCCAACCTCTCCACCAAATTTCGTGGTTAGAGCACATCCAATGCTACTCCAACTCAACAAAGGAAAAGTAAAGACTCTAAGGTCTGACAACGTTGGGGACTACACTTCTAAAGAGTTAATTGCATATCATAAGGATGCTGGCATTAAGAGGGAGTTCATTGTTCCCTACTATCCCAAACAAAATGGATTGGCTGAAAGGAAGAATAGGTCAATTGAAGAAGGCATCCGAACAATGCTCCTTGATCAAGATCTACCAAAGTTCTTATGGGGTGAAGCAGCGATGACTGCCGTGTACATTCAAAATAGAAGTCCTCATAAGAGTCTTGATAATACTGCACCCGAAGAAGTATTCACAGGGAAGAAGCCGAGTGTGGATCATCTCCGTATATTTGGAAGTCTAGCATATATCCATTGTCTGAAAGACAAGCGAAAGAAGTTGCACTCGACAAGCATCAAGGGAATATTCTTAGTTATAGTCTTTTCTTCAAAAGCATATAGAATTTACATTGAAGTAAGCAGGGATGTGATATTTGATGAGAATCAAGCTTACAGGAATCAAAAGATATTCCTATTGATTTTGATGACGAAGAAGTTCCTATATTTGAAGAAGAAGAAGTTCATCATAAGAACTCTACAACAAATAATGAAGATGAAGGACCATGTGAGCCTATTCAATCGGTGGTTCTCCCAGCCACAAGGAAGAGGCCAAATTGGTTGAAAGCTACATTAGAAGATGTTAAGGGACATGAAGCTGCTAAAGGATCTTCTAGGGAAAGTAAGAAACTGAAAAGGTATTCTGGTTATGTTGCATATATGACAAAGTTGATTGAAGCCGAACCATCCACATTTCAGGAAGCTGAGCATGAAGAGGTTTGAAAGAAAGCTATGCAGGAAGAATGTCAATCCAGCATGAAGAATGGGGTTTGGGAAATCGTTCCTAGACCTAGAGACAAATTGGTTGTCACATCGAAGTGGATCTATAAAATCGAACATGTTGTTGATGGAAGTATAGACAAGTACAAAACAAGGTTCGTCGCAAGGGGTTTCTCTCAAAAGGAAGGCATTGACTATGAAGAAACATTTGCACCTACAACAAGGTACAGTACCATTACATTGTTGGTTTCTTTCGCTGCTACAATGGGGTGGAATATCCATCAAATGGCCGCTAAGACCACATTTCTAAATGGGACCATTGATGAGGAAGTGGCAACTAGGGCCAAACTCCATGTGGGTCATCTTATTTATGCCAGTTGATATTTTTCTTGGATCCCTCTCATCGAGAGGTATAGGATTGATCTAAAGATCATCCGATTCCGATAAGTATTCATGGAGATATGAATTTATTTGTGTTATGGGACAATTCGTCAAGGTCGGCCAGCAATCAAATAACCCCACATGTGCTCAACATTTTAGTATAAAAGGAGGTGACTTGATAGTCATTTCTACACACACTTCACTCTTGATTTCTCTCAACTTGTTTTGGGTTTTAGTGGAAGAGAAGTCTAAGAGGAGGAAGCCCTAGACGTAGGATGGAAGGAGACTAAGGGAGTTTCCCTAGCCCTAGACACTATTTAAAGAGACCTAGACATAGACACTATGGACGCAGTCAGGAAGGATGATTATCATTGGAGAGATGCACCTAAGCTGCCGTAAAGGAGGCTCTCCTACACAACCCTAGAAGAGGCCTTATCACAGATAAAGAGACGTCCTAATTGCAGCCTTGAAGGAGAAGCTTCAATGCTGTGAAGGAGGCTTCCATAATGCTGTATGGAGAGGCCTAAACGTAGTTCTAGAGTGACCCTAACTGCAGTCTTAAGGATGTGTTAACCAACAAAAAGGGTCAAAACATCGTGGGCTGTTTCAGGGTCATTTAGTGTAGACCGAGTTGTCGTTAGGAGGGCCGAGGTACCTTCCTAGAGGGCTAAGTCAAAGGAGGTTAGTTTCAAGCTGTTTTGGATTTGATATATGGTTGGAAACTCAGTTTGGAGGAGGTCGTAAGCTACAACAAGACTGTTTGGTAGGCCATAGGCCATACCACCACAACAAGGGATAGCGTGGGCTATTTTGGGGTTATGTTGTGCCCTAATCTTCAGCGTGGAGGCAGAGGGTTCACACTAAGGTAGGTCGCATTTCATAAGGGAAATTTTGGGCTAGATTTGAGGATGGTTAGGGATTGTGCTGTGTGGCCTAACCAGTGCTATAAATTGCAGCAGTGATGGAGTCACAAACAACAACGTTTGTGTGGTGTGCTGGGTCAAATGTTGTGACCGGATTTGGATAAGATTGTTGGGCAGTCTGTGGGAGCCAATTTGGAGGCTTGACATGGTGCAACAATGGCACATGGGACAACAATGGCAGCATGGTGCAACAATGGCACATGGGACAACAGTGGCAAGCATGGTGTAGCAATGGCACATGGGACAACTGTGGGAGCATGGTGCAACAATGGCACATGGGACAGCAGCGGCAAGCATGGTGCAACAGTGGCAACATGGTGCATCGCATTGTGGTAGCATGACAGAAGTAATGGTGCAGCATGGTGGTGGAATCACTGTGGAGAATTAGTTGAAGCAACATGTCTTCAACTGAGTTCAACTACCTCATGTTGTCATCTTCTTAGAGATGATCTATGCTCTTATTTTGATAAGTCAAAGTGTTGACTTCTGTTGTAAATGTACTATCTCTCTCTCTCCACTAAACTATTGAGGAACATATAAGAAGAATTGATCAAGGGTTTCCCCACATTGGGGTTTGTCCCTAGCTAGCGTCACATCTTGTGTCCTTTTGTCTTGGCTTGCCTTCTGCGATTTATGTTTATGTTCTATATGCAATTTACTATTATGCTGATATGATTTCTAATCTAGAAAAGATATTGAGCTAACTGTGAAAATTGAAATAAAATGCTCTAAGCATAGAACATACCTAAAATTAACATGGTATTAGAGCTGAGGTGAAGACAAAGCCCAAACAAGAGTGAAAGAGCAATCACTGAATATAGTTGGGAAAGGACAAAAGGCTCAATGGATTTCTCATCCCTCTTCAAATTCACCAAGGGTGAAATCAAAGCAGAGAATATTATCAGAATAGCGCAACAGAAGCTTCTGATGGCCTACCTAAAGATCACTTCAATGGGAAGTCCGAATCTAAGGGTGGAAGGAAAGGCATATACCTTGTTTGTAATAAGTTCGGCCATTATGCGAAGGAGTGTCCGAATGGTAGGGGCACATCACTTGATGATGATAACAATCATTCCAGAGACATCTTCAATGATCGGAGGAATGACAGGTAATGTAGGTCATCAAAGGAATAGTTGAATCTTCAAAGAAAGCAAAGAACCCTAGACTCTTTGGAATCTGGCTTATTGATTGTAGTGCTTCAAGGCATTTCATCGGATAGAAGAGTGTTCTCTCTAATTTGGTAGATATGGAAACAATCGTGGGATTACACTTGGAGTCAATGCCACCTATCCCGGAAAGGGTGTAAGGAATGTTACCTCTCAATTGAATAAGGGTAACTCGATTCATTTAAAAGAAGCTCTTTATGTACCTGATCGCAAAAAGAACCTGGTGTCAATTTTGGCAGTGGAAATCAAAGGTTTCATGGTGGCATTCATCAATGGAAAGGTAACGTGTTTGAAAATAGAATTTTCAAAGATGTTTTTACCCATGGGTTCAAGGTTGGCAATTTGTATCAAGTTTGTTAAACGCACATGGGGAGCGAGAAAGATATAAATGATAAAGCATGCAATTCAATTTTTATTCACAAATGATACATATTTATAGTACATGTGGTGACCGTTGGGATTCACATCCCAAGGTCCCTT